>JADLZK010006070.1:0-42082 GCA_015847255.1 Hyparrhenia diplandra
TATTATATGAACTAAAAACAAACTGTCATGAAGCTTGGACATAGAGTAAGATGTCTCGATAGTTAATCACTCGCAAGGGAGCAATTTCTTTGGTAAAGACACGTGCATCTTTGCATTGTTAAAAAACATTATTTATTAATTATACTATCGGTTAGCTTTGAAATAAATACATCATGTCCTTGAGAATATTCATTCGATTAATGTAATCTTCAGTTTTGAACATGTGCAGGCTACTCTTGAGAAATAAACAATTCTCTCAAGCTTATCCTGGTGCGTAGTGAACTTAACATTTGACACTATAATATTAGCGGTTTTCAAGTTCTTGATATATGATCATTCAATAAAAGCACATGGACCAGCAAAGTAAGATAGCAAAAGCGGCGATGATAGAAATAATTGGAGCACTTTATGAACATTGACTCAAAATCTTCGGATTTACACTATTAGATATAACTTGCAATCTTTTTTATTTTTTTATGACAAACACGAGCACGCAGGCCAAAATCGAGTTTACCCCAGGACTAAAGTAGGCAATAGAACCAGCGAGTTAGCTAAGGCGTGAATCTCGGCGGCGTGCGGGCGTGGGCTACAATGGCGATCTGAGGTTCGAGCACGGAGGGGCGATATATACTATCTTTGTTTCCCGTTAGCGGACTAGCACTTTTGCTAGTATCGAATAAAATGTGAGGAGAGAAATTTTCATGTGTGTTGGGGTGTGTTGGTGTAGAACATGTGGATTTACAAGAATATAACTATGGAAAACCATGCATTTTTGACGTCAGGACGGTAAGACACGCTTCTTGGGCACGGGGACGGTCCAACAACAAAGCGCTCCCTTTCCTTCTCATGATCCCGGCTTGGGGATGCCACTTCCAATTAGCGCACAACAGGGCCCTCCGGAAAACAAAACAAAATCTTCACTCTTCCAATCGGTTGTCTTCCTCCCAAGTCCCACCGCGACCGCCCAAGCTTGCTCGCGCCATGCGTTTGGCGACTCCACCCTCCTCAGGAGCTACCCGTCTGGCGCTCTCTGCCTACAGGTTGCTGCCGTCGCCATCCTCGACACCACCCCTACCTCACCTCCCGCCGCCTCCCCCCGCATGTCTCCACCTTGTCTACCACCACGACGTTGAGCTCTCGGACCCTAAGCTCTCGTCTCCCGCTTGCTTGGCCAAGCAAATTGCCTTCCATTTGGACGTGCACCCCACAGCGGACGCCTCGGGATCGGGGAGAGGAGGAGCTCCGGCCCGGGAGAAGGCAAAAAGGCGACACGTTGACAATGTTTATCACCCCCCTCATAATACGTACACAATGTTTCTTTGTTTGTTTCAATTGTTTCAGTTGTTTCATATGTATGTTGGCGCGGGCAAAGCGCCAAAGCCTGAGTAAATTTGGGAAAGGCCTAGTGGGTAGTGCAAAGAGTATGAGGGCGTGCCGGGAGAAGAGGTGCGTTGGAGAGCGGTTGGGCGGCGCGGTGGAAGCTGCGTTGCTTGGCCGCGGCTTGTCAGGCGGGTGGGTGGAAAAGCGGACCACGACCTCAGTGTGGGATTTGGATATGGCCGATGGGCGACTTACCTAGGCGTTGAACCGAAGGCAATTAGGACGTCACGGGCGCTATCTTACCAATAGGGAAAAAGTCCACATTTCGCCATTGCTCGCGAAGTTCCTTTTTATACTTGACTCCAAAAGCCGGACAAACCGCCTCCCCTCAGCTTTTCAAACCATGCATTTTTTCCTCCCTCGGAGGCGGTTTTGAGGGCGGTTTTGCTACAGTAACTTTCGCGGGTTTGATACAGTAACCATGGTTTGCTACAGTACCATCACCTTTGCCTTTTCTTTTTAAAAATTTTGGTTGAATCTTTGAAAAAACATAGTAAATCATAGAAAAATCATAAAATAAAATCCGATTTTGTTGGACTCCACATGAGTAGATCTACACAGTGAGTATATAATATGATATGCTTTAGTACAAAGTTTTTGGTATGAAAGTTTTGTCTTTTTCTTTTTCATTTATTTAGGTCGATCTTTTAAAAATCATAGAAAATCATAAAAAATCATAAAATAGAAAATCCAATTTTGTTAGACTCCATATGAGTAGATCTACACAGTGAATATTTAATATGATATGCTTTAGTACAAAAGTTCTACGGTGAATATATAATTAATTAAAATAATTCGTAGGCTGCGGCTTCTATAATTATTTTGTTGAACTAAAGTATACCATATTATATGTTCCCTGTAGATCTACTCTAATGTGAAGTCTAACAAAATTAGATTTTCTATTTTTAATTTTTTCTGTGATTTACTATGATTTTTAAAGATTCAGATGGATTTTAAAAAAAGGAAAAATGCAAAGGTGATGGTACTGTAACAAACCATAGAATACTTACAAAACCCGCGATTACTGAGCAAAACCGCCCTCAAAACCGCCGAGGGGAAAATGCATGGTTTGAAAAGTTGAGGGAGATTTAATCCGGTTTTGAGGGTGAAAAAAAGCTTCCTCGATAGTTGGGGGAGGGAATGTGGACTTTTTCCTACCCAATATAACTACTACGATATTCGAACAAAGCTTAATTTGGAAAGAAAGGTCCAAGCGGTTCCCGGCCATTGCAGGTCGAACGAACAATTCGGTCCGTGAATAGGGATGGCCCAAAGCAATCACGGGCCCAAATGGTCACCGCGTATGGGCCGTTGCGGGTAAGGCCCAAAGCAAACGCATTTTTAAACGCACGCGGGATCATCCATCGCTTGACTCCAAGTTCCAACCGGCCGCAGCCCGCCCGACCGACCCTCTCCCCTGCTGCCGCCGGCGTGATTTCCGACCACCACACGTAGGAGCGCGGCCAGTGCCCTCCGCTTCGTCCCGGATGGCTCTTGAAGGCGAGCAAGGAAGCTGCGATTGTGCTGTGCTCCGGACGACGGCGGCGAGTGGTGGGCGACGCCGGTCCTGCCGGAGGATCTAGTGGAGCCGACGGGGGCAGGGCGCGGAGGAGGTGATCGCTATACCGGGAGGCTCGGTCGGGGACCCTCTCCGGCCCATCTGGCTCGCCTTCCAGGAGATCGTGGCCACCGGCGGAAACATCGTCTTGCCGCTGCTTCCACGCCGGCGTAATGTCAGGTTACCGGCTCAACCTTTCGTCCATTTTCTTTAAAGTGTAATTGAAGAATTTCCTCGGCTGAGTTGTTAATATGCACGCGTGTCTCGTTTAACCTGTCTGAACACTTCTGTGGTTTCTAGGATATATCTTGTTCAGATATATATCTTGAATTTTGTTTTACAATGGTCTTGAGGGGAATTTCATTCTGGTTCAGAAGCAAAACTGAAAACTCATCTTGCCTGGACAAAGTCTTGTGATATTACGATAGTACACCTTACTACCTGCAGCTCTTTACTTCTGTATGGACTGTCACCAAACATGCATGTTACTCACCACCGGGGTATCTTCCTTTCTTTCCTGAAAGTAACTGCTGATGCATTATGACACATAATTTACTGAAGAGATTGTGTGTGTTACTCAGAGCACATATATTGTTAATTTCCCAAATGCCTGAGTATTTCACCAAAAAAAACAAATGCCTGGAGTATGTATAAACATAAAAGTTATAGCGTAAGGAAGCATCTAGAAGTTTGCGTAAGGGCTGGGGTACCTTTCCAAGCAAAATCATCCAAACAAACATGACAAAACGGTCCTGGAAATCAATTGCTCGCTGGCTTCTCAGGACTACATGATAATTAGTCTGTGATTCCACAACTGAAGTTTATTATTTATTTATGGTGGATCGGTCTGGTGAAGGCATAGGGCACAAACACAAGACAAGCGAGTACAATGAGTGGGAGTCACAAGAAAGTCGCAAACAATGATACATTCTATCGCAGATTCACAGTCGGCTTCATCCCAAGACTCCCAAGAGGCTTGATGAACAAGTTTTGCTGCTCAGCTGGCAGCTGCACTCTACGTCAGTTCAATAATCGATTCCATTATCCAACATATTTCAATATAAAGATAACTAAAAAATGTTACAGTTCAAAGAGGAATAATAGCAGTACAACACCAACATATAAGTGTTCAACAAGTCAGACTTGGTAACATGCCACCTTAATTACATATAATAAATATGCCATCAAGTGGACATAATATAACTACCACACGATAATTAGTCGCTGATCAACCGACTGATAAATACCAATGCTCAAGTGCAGGCACCAACATTAGCAAACCCTCCATGCGTCTTCAATTCCTGAAGAACAACCCAAACAGCCCAGGGCCAAAGGCAAGCACATAAGCACCTGCAGATATATTTAGTATATTTTTTTTATCAGTACAGAATTTACAAATAAATTTTAGCTGAATGCAATCCATTTTTAGCTGAACACAATCAAGAGTGGCAGAACTATGTGCCTATTACCAAAGAAAATAAAAAGGACTAGAGCCTCAACCACATGTAATTCCAGAAATATGCTATGATGATCTCAAAGAGGCTCCAAGAGACTGGTATGGATAGGCTCAAAAATCGCTGAATTGAAATAGATCAAAACCAATTTAATTAATTTATAAGATCAGCTACCCAATATCATGTGCGGGCAATAGAAGGGGCGTCGTTTGAATCCTGGTGGACTCTAAAAATCTTGATAAAAAAATATAGTACATTCATTGGATCTAGTGTACGTCTGTATATTAAAATTGAATAGAACATAGCTTGTTTGAACTATCTAAGCACACCATCGTAGATGTCAATTGTCACAGACTATGCATTAGTTCAGATTTGCATAATACAAATTTAGAGTCTTGATTTGACACAAACTCCTTTGATCAACATAGCCTCCGACATTTACAACACAAATTCCTAATATAAAGGTGGTAAATTGAACGATATCGCAATTCAACATAGCTTACTCAGGAAAAAAAAATCGACACTGTCAGTAAAATGATTAAACGAAGAAAGTAAGGAACTTGGAAAAGCAACTAACAGGCTGTCAATCCAAATCATATTTTTTGATATAAGAAACAATAAAACTACTATCCTCGATCTACCTGTACTACACAGGCCCCTGATTATTAATTAGTAATGACATCTCTCCCCTAAGTATTTTTTTTTTTTTCCTGCCTTACACTTAATTGAATGCGATGTTCAGTAATGTTAACAACACCTTTCAGTTAACAAATCCAGGTGGGGAAGCTCGCCTAACCCCTGTTCTTTCAAAAACATCACCAAACATATGAAAAGCACATCAAAACATGAATTGCATATTCACAAACTTGCATCAGAGTTACAAATATCAGCTCACAATCTAAGTAGTCGTTTGTGACAATGAAAACAAAAATATGTTTTCCCAACTAAGGATACAGGACAGAAATAATTGAAAACCTATATTTCTTTCTAAACACCTTCTGGATTACTGAAAATAGTGTTGTATCTAGTAAAGTTCAAAAAGTTGATGTGTGTGCTTAGGAGGATGGGAGTATTCCACTAAATCAGATGGACAAATGTTTTTTAGCCAAAAGTTGATTTCTTTTATTTGCTAATAAGCTGTCTTCAACAAGTAGCAGCAGGGAACGCCGTTTATACGGGAACCGTTACTTTCCTCGTTATGGGAACAAATGCATTCACATAGTGTGAAACCTTCTAATTAATAATAAATGTATCATACCAGTATCATAACACGATCCATGTTCTTTTTGCTAAAAACATGGCTACTATACAAGCTGCTGACTCAAGAGATTGTCGAAGAGGAGCAGCAAAAAAAAAAAAAAACAGCCAAGCAGCACAATGCACGCTGTTGATAAACAGGAAATAATTTGCATGCTAATTCGTCCCTCAAATTAAATTAGCACAAGTCAGTCATGCACCACCAACATATATAGAGAGATGCCCTTACTACTTGAAATGGATCAACAATATCTGCAGAGGAAATTAAAGGGATATAATGCCAAAGATCTTAGTAGCTTACCGCTTCATACACATGGTTTTAGCAATGACGGTACGAAGCCAGAGAATTGATGGACTCTGAAGAAGTCATGCTTCATCTCACAGACCTTCTTAAGTTCAGCAGTCCTGACATCCAGCAAAAAGTATTCTCTGTTTGGAACATTCCGACGCCGGCGCCGGCGTGCTAAGGGCTGACCTCCTGGAATACCATGAAGGAATAAGAACCCCTCAGCCACACCACAGATGGAATACCTACGCTGTCTGGCCAAGGGTATAATTATCTCCATCTGCTGTTGGTCAGAATGTTCGCTGGTATTTAGCTTAGTGATATGCAATACGTCCAACGAGTCATCTTCCCTGTGACTTCCAAAGAAAAACATCAAAGGTGTTCCTTCTGCACCCGCTACAATACCAGATCTGCTGATGCCCTCAATGAGGTTGCTGGATGGAACACTGTTGACAATCGAAAACTCCATCTTACTGGCATCCAACACAAGCAACTTGCCACCCAATGCCCCCGTCCAGTAGAAACAACCACGGGCATAGTCCGGATAGGCCAACTTGCGGTATCCAGGGGCTTCAGTACCCAAAGAACTCCAGCTGGGAGAGGCAGCGACACACCATTGCCCAGTGACAGAAGAGAAGACAAACGCAAACATGTTTGTTTTGTTCCTCGCGGTGCAGATTACCTTGAATGACGTCTCCTCCTCATCTTGGCCAGCTGGAGCAAGGAAAGCATCGAAATCGACGACGCGCCCGTGCTGAGCTGTAATCTCCTGTGGCACGGAAGGGAGCAGCACGTACCGCCGGTGCAAGGGATCACACACGACGAGCTCGAGGTCCATCAGGAAGACGACCCTGTCGAAGTCGTAGCGGTCGTCGTACTTGGGAAGGCACTCGAGGAGGACGCGGCCTTGGCGATGATCGCGGGGGCGCCAGGGTTTGAGCCATTTCCCGATGGGGACGAAAGAGTAGGAGAAGTCGGCGGCGTTGGCGACAGCGCGGGCGAGCGGTGCGGACGGGTAGGGTGGCTGCGCGGGGTAGAAGCCATCTTGCCCTTCGGCAACGAAGCCGACGAAGGGAGGCGTGTGGACGGCTTCGAAGCGGCGAAGGAAGCCACGGTCGGTGATGACGCGGCGGAAAGAGACGCACGCGGTGGAGACGCGGGCGAGATCCGTCGGGGTAGACAAGCGGAGGAAGATCTCCTCGAGGAGCTCGTCGGCGAGGGACAGAAGCCGCGTCGCCCGTAGATCGGCGATCGGCGATGGCGGCGCCGCCATGGCCGCAGCCGATCGGCCGGCGGCGCCTGGCTGGAGGGGAAAGGAACCGGTGGATTTTAGGGCTCGGGAACTCGTCGGGGACTAGACTGTGCTCCATGCGAAGAGCAGGAGCCTACGTCACCGGTACTACAATTGCGTGGGCTGGGGATATGGGGATCTGGTTCGGGACCGTGAGCAGCAGGTGCGCGTCGCGAACGCGGCGCGCGGCACGTACTTGATTTCCCACCGTGCAGTTCAATTCTACGCGTTTTGCGTTGCGCGCAACTGGGAAATGCGCGTTCGACGCGAGGCATTCGGCGGGCTTTTCCTGCCTCCTGCGTTTCCGCGTATAAGCGTCGCCACACCGTCGTCCCAAACACGGCAGTAGGCTACACAAGCCATCATAGGCAAATAGATTTGAGCTCAACACCCATTGCAAATAGAAAGTACTAACTCATCGTTGCACATTTCGATCGAAAATGGTAGTTCCTCGTTACACAACACAAATACCTCAAATACCTCAATCAAAACTGAACTTAAACATCACTCCCTCCGGTCGTTTTGGATTAAGTTTCGGTCAAACATTTGGAATATAAATCATTAATAACTTTTAAGTTGTTGAGTTTGTAAATGTGAAAAATATATGAATAGATTTGTCTTAAAAATACTTTGATAAAAGTATACATATATCACATTTACATAAATATTTTTGTAATAACAAGTGGTCAAAGTTGTGTTTTGGATACCGCATCGCTGTCCTAAACGACTTCTAATACCAAATCGAGAGAGTATTTCAAGACGGCACGGAAACCAAAGTGACACTCTTAAAGAGACGGAGGAGTAAAATCTTGTCTCTTCTCGTCCCCGGCATCACCAGTCACCTCTTCTCTAACCCATGTGGGCTTCAAAGGAAGACAAGTGGTGAGGATGAGCGGGAGGGCGGCGTACAAGTGGCTAGGCCAAAGCGTAGTGGGGAATCCATGGCCATGGTGAAAGGTCCCTTGTGGTTTTTGGTAATTGAGTGTCAACATTAGGTGAACTAATATGTATGATTGAGATTATACACAGGAGATTAGTTCACATATGATGATGCAATGAAGGACCTTATTGCATATGAGACATGACATGGAGTCATGTGACCAAGGTGGTGAAGATCAAGACAAGGCTTGGCTTGACGGGCCGGTTGCAAGTGTGAAAGGCAAGTCGGGGACTTGGCGTCGATGGACCCGACGAACGGTGAAGAGCAAGTGAGGTCAAGATCGATGGACCAAGAAGGTCATGTGATGATATGAAATGGATCATATCATTCTTGATCGTGTTGGCGCATGTGTTGCATCGACACTTGGAAATGGAGCGGAATGAAAATGCGCAAGGCAAAGGTATAACCTATAGGGCATTTCATTTCGCCGGTCATTGAGCTTAGAGAAGTTTATGACCGGGTTTAGGATAGATGGCCGTACTATTAAGAGGGGCAAACTTGTTTGCATATCGGTCATCTAGTGCCACTTGAGCGATCTAACTTTGCGATGTGTTAGGATCGGCGGCGCGGAGAGCTAACCCGATCCTTTGACTTGATTGTGAAAATGCTAACACACTTGCACTTGGTGATGTACACTTGGTGGTGTTGGCACATTTACAAAGGCGGCTGTTGGTATTTCTAATGTCACTAACTAGTAATGGCATCTAGAAAGAATATCGATGTTGCTTCGGATAAAACTTAAAAGAAATATTCATTGCGGTTCATAGCATATCCGAAAAAGGTTGTCATCCCTATAGTTAAACTACTAATATGCAAGGAATATAATATTCGTACTATGCCTTGATAACTTCTTAATAAGTAAATAAACAATTATAATTTGGGTATCCGCAGTTTTACAGATATGAATATATACCATTGTAGCATTTTAACCGGGGAGTAATAACCGGGTCTTGAATTTATATTCTACCACAGGGAAAGAAGTCTGTTATCTTGAATTAACTAAGCATAGATCTTAATCTAACCATCTCTCATGTGCAAGACATCAGCATTAATCTCATCAATTACTTAAGCAAGGATCAAAGTTCATAGTAAAGATAATGATAAAGTTCTAGATAAACAGATTTGACCAAAAATCACGTTGGTTGGCGAAAGTGTCTAACAATGGGCGATAGCAATTCATAGGCTAGCTAGCATTAGAAACTCCAATATGTAACTCTAAACTAAATGTTAGGATCTACCTAATTATGCAATACAAATAACAATCATCGAAGAAAGACTAATTAAATCCAAACATGAGGACGAGAATCCGTGAAGACTAAGGCGAAACTTAGAACAACCCGAAATCTAACATCCGCTAGGCCTACATACGGGGTGGATTGCAAAAGGACTCAATGGTCTTTGTCACCACCACGATCTACCACACGACCCGGCACATAGGGTGCAAACGCAGTAAATAAGATCTAATCACCATGATTACATCATCTCTACCACTCACCTTCCGATCTAGATGATGAGCGCTATACGAATCCATGCATGAACATAACAGTAATTCAACTATGCTAAATGTGTAATTAAAGTAAATACTAGAACAAATAATCTCGAATATAAACATGATCAAGATATTCATATTAAGCATGTGTCTCGGAACTTGAAAACTACTTACAATGAAGAACTTACAAGAACGAGGCCTGATCTTGAGCGGCCTCTCCGACGATCCGAGCGGATTTCTCCCTTCCTACTAGTTCTAATCTTGATTGCTATTCTTAGAAAGCGATGTTTCTCTAGCGTTGAACATGACTTGGTATTTTAGTTAGAAATATCTTTGTTATAGAACTTGATGATCTAAGAAGGGGGTCTAGGGGTCCTAATATATCGGTCTTCGCCTGTCTCTCCATCTTCATTAGGCGATGTGGTATTAACCTTGAATCAATCCCGCACTTCTACCGTCGCCCTCGGATCAAACCGACTCAAATCAACCGGTTTAGATCGAGTCTTAGAGGCGGTGGAGGAAGCTTCCCAGCGAGCGAGGCGGCGGCTGCGGGGCCGATCGGCCTCATTATTGGGCCGATCGGCCCGGGGGGGCTCCCCCGGGTCCCGTCGTGCGTCGCGTGTTCTCGAGTCTTCTAGATGATGTATTTCTTGGTTCCGGGTTAGTTCACGTCGGGATTAATCCGAAGCCTTCTAGACTTGTTTGGAGTTGGATTGCGTTGCGTTACGCCGGCCGTATGCCACGTCATCTCCGCTGATTTTCCGTTAAGTCCCCTCGCAAATCACAACTTTACCAAAACTGATGGAATTATGTTAGTGACACCTATTCTAGGTTGTTATTATTATTTATACCCCTTTCTCATGTTTAATTAATTAAAAATTTTATATGATAACAAGTGTCAACGGGCGGAGATTGCAAGGTTGAGTTGGGTTTGGGAACCGCTCATCCTCCCGCCGAGCTTGCGAGGCGGGATTCGGCTTTCGAAAAATGAGTTGATGCATGTGTTGCATCTAAGACTTGGATATGGAGCGGAATGGAAATGCGCAAGGCAAAGGTATAACCTATAGGGCATTTTCATTTTCGCCGGTCATTGGTGCTTAGAGAAGTTTATGACCGGGTTTAGGATAGATGGCCGTACTATCAAGAGGGGGCAAACTTGTTTGCATATCGGTCATCTAGTGCCACTTGAGCGATCTAACTTTGCGATGTGTTAGGATCGAGTGGCGTGCTAAGAGCTAACCCGTCCTTTGAAATGATTGTGAAAATGCTAACACACATGCACATGGTGATGTACACTTGGTGGTGTTGGCACATTTACAAAGGCGGCGGTTGTATGCGGGGTTGAGTTGGGTTTGGGAACCGCTCGTCCTCCCGCCGAGCTTGCGAGGCGATTAAGCATTCGCCGTGAAAATGAGATGCTTATTTTCTATTGCGTCGGATGCATCGTGGTGGTGAAAACATGTTATCCCCTCGTGCTCAAGTTGGTATACTTGTTGGGTAGCATGTCGAAGCAAAGGCGACGAAGAAACGTCGAAGATCGCGCAGGAAACAGCGACCGGACACGCCGCGGGCCAGCGCGGCCGGAAGTCGCTCCCGCCGGCCGGACGCCCGGTGGGTGCGTCTAGCGAGAGAGCATGTTTTCGGCCTTTGGGCGCGAGGCCGGCCGACGCTGATGGCCGGGCGCTTCCGGTGTTGACGGAAACTCGTGGCCAGGACGCATGCTTAGGGTGTCACTGTGGGGCGAAAAGTTATCGGTGTGGCCGGGGCGGCGTGGTCGGGAGCGACCGGACGCTTGACCGGACCCGGCCGGTGAGTCCGGTTGGTGCGTCAGGTCAACTCGCGAAAATCGTGGTTTGAAGCACCAACGGCTCTATTTGGCTTGGGGGCTATAAATAGAGGGTGTGTTCGGCCATGGCTGGGTGATTAGCACCTTGGGGACTTTGTGTCCATGCTTGAGAGTGCTTGAGAGCCCTCCCACTCACATATGCTTGATATCGTTCATCTTTTGCCGATTGAGTGAGAGATCGAATTCTAGTGCGTTGCGTTGAGAGATCGCGTCGTGGCACTAGGTGATCGTGTTGCAAGCCCGGTGTGCTTGTTTCTCTTGGAGGTTGCCACCTCCTAGACGGCTTGGTGGCAAGAGACTTCGTGAAGCACGCAAAGAAGATTGTGCGGTGCTCCGAAGAAGAGATTGTGAGAGGTTCGTGCTCACCTCGCGGGGATCGTGAAGAGCAACTCTAGTGGAGCGTGTCATTGCGCTACCACACTTGTGTGTGGGTTCACACGGTACCCTCTGAGGGATTGGCTAGAGGACTCACACTGTGTGAGGGACTCGATCGAGCTCCCACTGTGGGATTTGGCACTGGCCATTAAGCTTGAGGATCATCACTGGGTGATTCGACAAACCGTGGAACCACCAAGGTGTCGGTCGACACAACGAGGAGTAGGGGAAGTTGGCAAGCTTCCGAGACCTCGAAAAAAATCACCGGTGTCATCTTGTGTCCACACTTCGCGGTGGTTTGCAATCTCTTCATCACAAGCTTTGTTCTTACTTCTTATATATATTGTGCTTGTGCTTGAGTAGAGTAGTTGTAACTATCTTGCTTTGTGTAGCTTGTTTAGTTACCTTGCTTAGCTTGTGTAGCTAGGTAATTTGAGCCTTTGGGTTAGGCGTGTGTTGCCTTGTCCATTGTGCATCTAGTGAGCTTAGGAGCTTTGTGCTTGTGCTTACTAGAATTGTGTAGGAGCTCACCCGTGCTTGAAGTACTAGTGCTTAGGTTTGTGTGACCTTACATTAGAATTGACTAGGAGCTCAAGCTAGGCTTGTCACCTCACTCTTCTTGTGTAGGATCTTTTGTGAGGTGATCTAGGGTCTTAGTTAGAGGGGTGAAGTCTTGGCTAGACCGATAAGTTTAATTCCGCATTAGTTTCGGTTAGCCGGTGCGATTAATTTTTTAATAAGGACTATTCACCCTTCTCTAGGCTCCATCTCGACCCTTCACACGGTGACAGTGAAGGGAAAGGAGGGTGGGAGAAGGAGGCCATCGCTCCCGAGTTCCGACAATACTCAACCACGCCGCGGCAGGGCAGCGAGTGGCGACAGCGTGTCAGGAGAATGAAAAACAGTGAAGAAAACAAATCGAGTGGTTTGCCATTGAGGGACCCAACCCATAGATCTCTAAACTTCTGTCCACAGCGTAGTTCTTATAAATTCTATATGAAAAAACTTGTCATTAGTGTGCTGGATGATTTGTTGGCCACAAAAATTCAGCGGCATTTTTCCATTATTTTATTTTGGTTCAACAAATAATTCAAACATCACAAGCAATACATAGGACGTCTCGATATAACTAGTAGATGGAAAATTTGGGCATTTCGGAAAACATACTGCACATATATGTGCAAGACATGCACAATGACAGTTCGAAACTTTGAATACGGCACTAACCCATCCCACGACCGTTTACAAGCACAAAGTGTAACTATACCGTTGTGCAGTACAAATGTACAACCAGATATGTTTCTTAGTTCCTTCTCTCTAACCAATCAGCATGGCAACGGCTGCGTGTTGGCCATGAGGATGTGAAAATAGTATGGTATACAATCAAACAGTTCATACATGAAGTTCACACACGAAATCATTTGAACCTTGAGAGATTGAGAGGCAAGGATGCTGTGCTGGCCACGCCTCGTCGGCTCCACTGAATCTGATACAAAGAAGATAATAAATCAGCGTGATTGATTTCACACATTCATTCAAAACTATAGGTGCCACCAAAAGCAAAACATTATTCGATCTTAAATCAGACTAAGATATAGTACTTGCCAAATTGATTACAAAGAAGAAGAAAACAAAGAAGAGAAAAAAGAAACTAAGACAGAATTTGGTAAAAAGCATGTCAAACTTGCATCCGGACAGAAAAGGTTAAGCACAAAGAAATGAATCATCAAGAACTCACACTAGGATTGGTATGGTTATATATAGGAGTGCATAATTCAGGATATTGTAGGAAAAGTTACTGATTTCTGTGAAATTGTTGTATGATTCCTGTGAAATTACTGTGTTCCCCCTAGGGTCCTTTAGTGGCGTGCTCGTTCAATGTAAAGCTTTGTAAGGGTCCAGTGTTTACAGTTTTCATTCTCCTAGTTTAGTAAAACAGTATGCGCCCTTCGTATTCGGAAAAAAAAATCATGACGTCTCGTTTCATATAAAAAATTGAAAACAAAGTCTTTGTCTTCAAGAACAGAGTTGACAGATTCTAACAGCACAACAACATCTTTTGGAAAAATGGCCACACACAACATAACAGAATAATTCAACGCAATGACATAGAGTCGTAGTTTCAAGAATTTTCTTATGTAGATTATTTTGATTTTCAGATCAACATCAGAATGAACATTTATATACCAGATAATGACCAAAAAAACTACTAAGTAATATAGTGCTTCCTTTCTGCAGTAGTTTGATTTAGATGAACGATTTATTTCTAAGGTGAAACTTTTTTCCATCTGATAAAATAATCCCAACATAAAATTAAAATGGCTTATCCAAACTAAAATAAAATTAAAATGGCTCCAAAATTTCAAGCTACTTGTCCAATAACTGAACACAAAACACTCCACCAAAATGGTGACCTTATAGTTTCATAAGCTCACTAAAATGGTAGATATATTATTAATAATAAAGCGTAATATGGATGAGTCTACCATTAAATATATAGATGTTAATGGAACAATCCAGCACTAAATTTACTAAATGTTCCTGCTATGTGGTAACAAAAACCAGAAACTACAGAAAGAAACATTACTAAAATTTGAATACACAAGATTGTCACTCACAACTTTACCATGTCAATAGAAATTGCATCAGAAAGAAAAAAAAAATGTGGGATAAATGTTTGTGGAAGAAATTTACCCATTTAGATACTCTGTGGCGACAGGGATGGTGGAAAGTTGGTATATATGTAGGCACGCATAATGTGGTGCTTCAATTCGCACAGCCTCTCAAGCTGCAAAGTCCTGGCGTCCATCGAAAAACATTCCAAGTCTTCTATCACTGCCGATGAACTTACGTGCACCCCTGCCAAGCTTAGGTGTTCAGGAAACCTTAGCAAGAGCATGTACCTCTCCATTGCACCCCTGATGTAATACCGAAACCCAGGATCCAGCGGAATTCTCTTCTCCACCTGCCACTGGCTGGAACCATCGCCATTGTCTCGCCTTACAGTATAATGGAGGCTAACCGCACCATCTGCAACGTGGTCGCGGAGCGCAAACATCCCAACCCTGCCTTCCCCTGCCTCCACAATGGCAATCTGTCGCCTATGGCAGCCAGGTGGGACGTCAGCAATGGAGAATTCCATTTCCATCCTCCCAGCGTCAAGCACGAGCAACTTGTGCCGCCAATCCATAACCCAGTAGAAGCAGCCGCGAGCGTACTGGCGCCCGGAGAACGCAGGGCTCCTTGACGACACGCCCAGGCCGGCCATCAGAATGAGATCGCGCCACGCCAGGGACGCGACGGCTCGCCATTGCCCAGTGGTGGAAGAGAAGGCGAAGGCGACGAGCTTGGCTTTGCACTGCACCATACAGATGACTCCGAACGACGTCTCATCCTCAGGGTCACCGCCGCCATCGGCACCGTGGGGACGAGGAAGATCTCGCACCAGCGGTCGAACTCCACGCGGAGCGGGTGCTCCACCGCTGTGGCCAGGTCGTCGGGGATCGGGGGCAACAGGACGCTGCGCCGGTGCACGGGGTCGCACACCGCTATCTCCGTGAAGACCTGCGGCTCCTCGCCGCCGTCCTCGCGGTCGGGGGAGCGGTCGAGGAGGACGCGGCCGTCGCGGACGTCGCGCACGACCCAGCCGCGACCCGTGGAGGAGGTGGGGAGGAACGAGAAGGAGAAATCCGCGGCGAGCGAGAGGCCCGCGCCGCCGCGGGGGCGGACGCGTGGGGAGGAGCGCCGGGTGGAAGCCGTTGTGGTCCAGGAAGCCGAGGAGCGGCGCGGGGTGGAGCGAGCGGAACCGGCGGAGGAACGCGCGGTCGGCGACGAGGCGGCGGAAGGGGACGCAGGCGGCCGCAGTTCGGACGAGGTCGGCCGGCTCCGGAAGACGGAGGAAGATGTCCGACCAAAGGTCGTCGGTGAGCAGCGCCGGCGAGGCCATTTCGTGGCCGGCGGGAGAGGGGTTGCTGGGGGAATCGGGATCGCCGGTCAAATTTATGGATTGGTCCGTTGCTCCGAAGCCTGAACAGTTCAACAATGGCGCTCGGTTGGTGGCAGTGAATTGTCGAAAGGGATTGAGACGGGGACTTTTGAGCCAGGTCAAATCTTAGCCCACCTGATCTCACACGACTCGGCCTGCTCACTTCTTCTGGACCGAGTTGGCCTCACGGATTTTGGTCCATATCTTACGAGGCTCCATCCCTGACTCGAACTTTTTGGACCCTTTTTGTTGGGGCGTACGAGTCTGGGCCGGCCACCGAAGGCCTGCCCCGGCGTCTAGAGTTTGTGTGTATCTAAAGAGTTAGGGCCGGTGACGTGGATAGTCCTGGCACCAGATAGACTAATGCGTGTTAGTGGTTGTTTACTTTATTATCTTTGAGCTTTTGCAGGCTGCAAATGATTTGCTTGAACGGCGCCTGTATGTGTGTGTACACGCGTAGGATTATTGAAAAGGAAACCCAGCAACGGATGACAATAATGCACGCAGCCAGAGGCAGCACCACGGACGATCCACGGCGCACGGCTGGGATTGCCGTCCCTTTCCGCCCGCACTTGCTTGGGGAGGCACGACATCCCTTGCTTCGTGTATTATACTCAAATCACTTGCCCACCATTACCGTGTGAAAGCAAACAACATCTCGAGTTAAAGAGGAACAGCACCACCGTCCGTGGCTGCTTAGCTTGCTTGTTTTTTAACCATTGCTATGGGTACTAATTAGCTTGCCATTAAACATCTTGCTTCTCAGACTGCAGGCGCTAAGTTAATTAAACATTGCTATGTGTTTGTCCATGAAGTCAGGAAAATATATTCCACAATCCATGTCCATTGACAATATCAAGAGTGTAGCTGTAATTCGCAAAAAAGGAAAAGGATTGTAGCTAATGTTATTTCCACTTTGTCCCTGCTTAAATTATTTGAAATAAGAGAAGTACTAGTATCTATTAATAGCGTTATTTCCACTTTATCCCTGATTAAAAGATACTCCTATGTTCTCCCATTTATCAAAAAAGATTGTAGTATGAAATAAGAGAAACACTAACATCTATTAAAAGTATGGCCGATTCACTTTAATCTTTTCTTGGGTATAAGTACTCCTATGTTCTATATTATGGCCATCCAGTTTGGCATGACTATTTTACTTGTTAGCTTGCCTAAAATGCAAAAGCATGAGCGCCGGCCGAATTTAGCGTCACCACAGAAGCCAAAACCGGCCGAAGGAATTTTAGCTGATGCAACAAAGTTTTCAGGTACACGTTTGGTGCCCCCGAAGCGGCGGCTGGTCGGTCCGCAGCAGTGGATAGGAACGCAGCCACCTACTCCCGCTGACAGGTGGCCCCCCACCACCAGTCTGGCGGGCCGTCCCAACCACCTCTAAACTACTCCAATCACGCGCGCGCGTTATTATTGCCACCGGCGTTCCACGGGTAATCGCCCGTTTAACCAGCACCACTCCCGTGCCTACCCGTTCTGGTGGTATATAACTGATACATGGGCCCTCAAACGGACCGCTTCCCGGGTCCCCACCATGGACCCACCCGTCGGTGGGTGAGGTCGATGTGGGAGCCGGTGCGTCAACGCCCCCAAGATTTACCGATCAAATGTGCGCTTCCCTCCCTCTCGTAATCGGATTCGGAGGCGATTTATTAGACGTTAAAACCCCGCATAGCTTAGCGGAAAGCTTCAAAGGGAGGCAGAGGGAGACAGCAAGAGGAGGAGGTGGAGGAAATGGCCGCGGCGGAGGAGGTGACGAAGGCGGCGAGGACTGGTAGCAGCCCGGCGGCGGAGCGGCGGGGCGAGAGCGAGAGCGAGAGCGGGGGAGGAGGCGGGGATGGCGGCCGTGCTGGACTTCGACATGCTGTGCGCGTCCGTGGCGCTGTCGGCGGAGGGAGGAAGGCCTCCGCCGCGGCGCCGGCGGGGACTGCGGCGGAGGCGGAGGCGGTGGTGGGGTGCAGCGGATGTGGGAGGGCGACGTCGTGCTGGATTGCCTGGAGGACCGGCGAATCGCGCTCGAGGCGTCATGGTAGGTGGAACTAACCAACCTCTTCTCTTCTTCCCGTCGTTTCGTACGAGTACAGCTGTAACGGTAATGGGTTCTGGTTGGGAGGATTTTCTTGTCGTGTTGGTTGAGGAGCAGAGCTCGGTTGTTGGAGCGTTTCATTCAAGGCGGATTCCGTTTTTCTTCTTCTAACGGATGAACTGATTTCGGTGCGGATTTGGGAACGCAGGATGTTGTTATTCATACAAGTTTTAGACATGGGTGGAGAAATACTTTTTTTGAAATGGCAACCTTGCTTAGTAATTTGGGCGATGTTTACATACAGAGGAGGCAGCTCCTCCGCTGAGATTTGTCAGGATTTTTTTGCTCAAATTTAAGCTCTCTCTCCAAATTGCAGCCGCCAGAATTTAGTGACGAATTGGACTTGTGACAATTCTATTGCTGCAGTCGTCAATGCAAAAAATCTTCGTATTTTAAAATGAATTGTGACCATTACCTACAGGGAACATTCCCCCAAAATGATGTCGTAGCCTCTGCTTTTTAGGCTATTCTAGTGTTTCTGTAAAAATATTCCACCTTTCTTCACTATAATTAAACTTTGCATTTGATTCGTTTTAAAGTTGTTGTTTGCCTACAACTGTTTGCAGCTGCCCATGCTATCGGTTTGGTAAGAACATGCGGAGGGCCAATCTTGGATCTTGCTTCCTTCAGGTACAGATAACCCATTCACCAGATAATGAGCATACTTAGTCCATTTCCTGCTGTTACTATAATGTCCAAAAAGTGTAGTCATATTGCTGTGTACAGGTATGTTATGTAAGCTGCAAGTGACTGTTTATTGCTGTGTTCTTGGTAAAAGGCGTGAAATGCAAGCCACCACCATGCTATTTGGACAACAATAGGAAAGCTGCCATTTTCTCAGCCTTGTGCTTATATTATTATACAATGTAGTGGCTGATGTGTAGCTCGTTTGAATTGACTTGGCGATCAGCATTTTGGATAATTCCTTATTCCTGTGGCATGTCTTAGACCTGGTCTAGCTAGCTGGATGGCCTGTCTTTTTTATTTGACGCTGCATAGAGTATATGTTGGAGTAAAATGTGTGCCTATCATTCCACATATTCTATGTTGGAGGGAATCAGACTGCACGTTGGACTTGCTTGACAGGTTGGTGCCAGTATATTTTACCCATTTAACCACTCTGTCAGCCTTGAAAGACCAACTCGATTTTATCTTTAGCTCAGTCAGTGTTTCTTTCACAGAAGTGTTGTTGGAGTTCCCCATCTACTCCCAATATTATATTGAAGAGTACTATATGTTCAGTCACTTCAGTGTGTTATCCTTAACAAAGTGATGAAAGGAGATTATACTCTTCAACATATCTACTTTCATATATATTAAGGGTGCTGATGATTCTCGCCTAAACTGGATGGCTTTAACATCTCTGTCTGCTATATACATCCATAGTTGTGGTGTTGTGACAATCTCGTTGCCACTGATTTTAAGTTTTCCTTGTTTATTACAAGTCTATTTTAGTGGAGCTTCATCTTATGTTGTTAATTTTTAATGTCTTACTCTTATTCACCTTGCTAATATTAGATGAAATTTCTTTCAGGGAATAGCTTACTGCATTCTGTTAGCTGCTGTCCTGATCAGCCTAATTGCCTTTTTCTGTAACAAGGCATCATGCATATTTTATATATGGGACTTGGCTCTGTCCTATTGATAGCGATCTATACTGGTTATTTCCGGAGAAGAATCAGGAAGCAATTCAACATTCGGGCAAGTATTTCTTGGGATAGCTATTTTCAGATATAGTATTCAGAAAGTTTTCTGTTTATGTTTCACAAAAACAAGTTTCCTGTTTACTGCAAGAACCAAGATGTAGAAATTATTGCAGTTGCTTCAGTGCTTTCGTCTTTTCTAGAATTGTACCATCCTTGACGTCCTTGTGCAATTGCTGTTCCATTTTTACAAAGCAGAAAGCCTAAAGTGAAAGTAACGAAACTTGGAGGTATATTGATGGTTAGGTATAATCAAGGTTGCACCTATCAACATAAATATGCTGTAAACTTCTGGGTAATATTAACATATGATGTAGTTTAATTCTAGAATTTGGAGGTATAGTGATGGTTAGGCATAATCAAAGGTCACCCATTCACATTGACTAGAGTCTAGGATTCTTCCTTCTGATGAAGCTAACGATTCACCCTTTTGCACTTATTACAGGGTACTGAGAGCAGTCTGGACGATTGTGTTCTCCATCTCATATGTCCCTTGCTGTACGCTGTGCCAGGTTATATCTAAAAATGCCCAGCAGCATCACAATATTACTAGTATATCTTCTTATTTTTTGGCTATTGTGAACTCATATCTAATGTCTTCTGAATTCAGGAGGCTAGAACTTTGGAGATGAACAATGTCCAGTGTGGTGTCTGGCATGGACGAGGTGATACCATTTGTTTAGGGAGCAACGGTGAAGGAAACAAGGCTTTCGCTGCCCTGAACAAGGCCTCCCTTGTGCCTATAAAGTCTCCAGGGTTGTGTGTGGCATGGATAGAACGTCAAATGCTGCTGACGAGCATGAGCCACTTGTCCCACCAGACCAACTCGAGCAGGTTTAGGTATTGTGCATCTCCACAACCTCTGCAACTTTCCCAGAAGGGCTTGGACAGCACTGAGAAAAAAAAAAAATCAGTGGTACTTCAATTGCCTGCCGGTTTATTAGATGCCTGCATTCATTGATCCCAAGAACTGGACTTTGCGGCAACCTTTACATGGGTGATGATGGGCGCAATCGGCCTGCTGCTGCTGTTGTAACATTCAGTGATAGTTTTTTTTTCGTGCATTCGAATTATTTAGGTCCAAGACCGTACCTGCATAATGTCACGACACGTGCTCAGGCCTTTTGCCTGAATCCAACTGTAAATTTCAGATTCAACATAGCAGTTCGAGTGATACAGAGACACGAATGAGATGGTAATGTTCTCTTCACCGGCCGTGCTTGTTCCATATATCTTTCTTAGGCTGTCCCTTGTCATACTTGTTTCCAAAAAAGGAGCTTGATTGACACTGTTTTCTTTACGAGATGTCATTTTCTACAAATTTGTGCACAAGAGCATTCTAACTGGAATTGCCTGCGTGCGTAGAAATATTACAGTGCTAACACTCTGAACTTCACATCAGCACAAGATGGCTACCTGAAATTTGATTCCCATTCAGAAAGCATTTGCTGGAGATCTCAGAAACATGTGGCTTTATTTATTTTTTGTCAGGATAAGCAGAAGCCTAATAAGTACAATTATTGAAAGGGATTATCCTGACAAAAGCCTTGCAAAGTTGCAGGCCAGCTTGGTGGGTGTCTCTCTCTGCCTGTCTTTTTTCTGAGTGCGGATGTGGAGGGTGGGCTGTGGGTCGTCGTGGGTCAGTATCAGCAGCTCAGTGACTGGGGATCCGGGCTCTGGATCTGAAGTGTGGCTTTCCCTTTTTTTGCTAACCAAACCATTATAGCGTCTCACGCTAGAAAGAATACGCTTGCGTGTGCCTCTCTGCGTGTGTCCACGGATTGATTATGGACATCGTCTTTTAGTTCATGTGGAGTGCTTTTTGAATTATCTTTTGTCTCCAGATCAATCATCATGTCTACTTTGCCGTGACCAACCTATTTTGGACTTTTCCACTCTAGCTTTAATTGTCCTTTATTTACTTGACTGGCACCGATGATTTGATTAAACTAGTGCCACTCCTAGGTAGAACATCGTGTCGTGAGAGGTTACCTTGCGAAGTTCGAAAAGAAAATGAAAAACATAAAGATTAAAATTCATTTAAACAGTTATTTTGCCAAATTCAAAAGATAAGTACTGCAAAATTTGGAATGGAGATAAAAATGTACTGGTGGCTGATAAACTGGTGATTTGCTTCAAACCAGATCGACGACGGAGTTAGGACAAAAATGATCGACCCAGGCCATCGGTTTGCATCTCCGTATATATTCTGCTGCAGAAGACACAAGCTAAGGTCTTCGCTGATGAACCAAAAGTCCACCTGATGCTTCGTTCATGGATCCATGCATGTTTATTCTGATGCTTCGTTCAGGTGTATGTTGACTTTGAGCACACATGCATGTGAAGATCATGCCCTAGAATCTTTCAAATATAAAATTCAATCATGCATGTGTTCTTATTAAGCCACGCGTTTAATTAGAGCGTCCCCTGTGCATGCATGCACTCCACGGCCACACGCATGCATGATCATGCATGTTAGTTGATTAGGCTAATCAATCAATCATGCTCAGTCGTCGTTCATATTCCAGCTTTGGTAATATAAAATCCTTGCCGCCAAATTGTGTACGTGTCGATCGATCTCAGTGGACGGATGCGCTAGTAGAAAAGGAGAAAGGGAGAAAAAGCCATGCGCCTTGTACTCTTGTTTATCAATCTATATCGTAGTTTAATCACAAGAGGAGAGTGCTTTTAAGGTTTCCCAAGATCGATCTGCAGGTTCCATTTCTTAGCAACGAAGCTAGCTATGCATTGTTCATTGGAAACAAGCTGCGCGGCGTATATAGGCCTCGGTCGCTCTTAGCATCACTAGGTTCCAAACAAACAAAGCGCTTTTACAATGAAGGCGATGCACACTAGTGTCTCTGAACCGTACCCCCACACCACGCATAATCATGGATAACCATCATGCCTATACCAGCAGAAATCTACCTACAGTAGTCCTCTAAAACTTTCATTATTGGGCTCGTTAGCATCAAAGTGTAGGGGCAGCTGGCTCCCATCGACCTTCAGTTTGGACAGGTCTGGGTGTCACTCCAGCCACTCCACTTTATCTGGCTAGTATATATGCCGAAACAAGCACAAAAAGCCTCATGTGAATATGTGATGAAAGCTGTTTACAGCACATCACATATCAGTATACTGTATACAGGACACAGTGGACGCCCCACTCACGAACTTGCCAAATTCAAAAATAATATGTAAAGAGTATTTAATTTAATTAATAGTGAGAGTGTGCTTTTATCAGTCGGTTGTTTTCACTTTTACTATATCTATGCACCAATGACGGTTGGACATCCAGTAGTTAGGTTTGTTGCTTTGTGTTGTGTTTTGTTTAGTTTGGTTTCTCTCTTTCGCAGCCCGATGTCTGCTCGGATCGGCGTAGTTTGTATTTGGTTTTGGTTTTCCTCCTCTTAATGAAAAAGCGGGTGAATGACCGATCGCGAAAAAAAAAACGGTTGGACACCACGTCCTAAGTTCTGGCTACGATTTTTTACAGGCGATATCATAAGGGGCTTTTCAAGCAATAATTGTGATATGGTATTTTTCTGGCACTGACTGCATTTCCCAAGTTCGACATAGTAAATTAAACTAGAAAACGTAAAATGGAACAATGTTTCTATACACTATTCTTGACTAATTGCTTCTAGACACGTTCGATTTTAGACGCTCAGGACTAATGATGCTATTTGATATCTGTCTGGATCTGCTATATATTGCCTGAGAGGCTGGGAGACTCGTACTGCAAACAGTCCTACGTGGCAAACTGACAATAAAAATATGTTACATATAGTTTTTTTTCGAAAATTACATATATACAATTAACGTCATAGAAATATTGGATTGGGAGGTTACTGTCACATTACAAAGTACGTGATTTGTGTCGAGTGGTCGATGGACTTTCAACCGATTTTCAGATCAGTGATTTCCTTCGTTCAACATCACATATACTTTCACTCAACATTTCCATGTAAAGCAGACGCAATATAGGAATAGCAGTGCAAAGCACCAGTACTCAATCATTCATAAGTTCCTCGAAAGTAGCTAGCTCGTTCTCGAGCAGAGATATACTTTCATACTGCAAAGCTCACCAAAGTTTCATTGCCACTAGCTTTTCATATGCCGGGTGGCTGGATGCTACACGTATACTCGACTACGCATTATGCATCATGGGATTTGAGGGCGCCCGCAATTGTTCTTTACATATTATAATCGCTTAGTAGCCTTGTGAAGCTTACTTTCTTTTCTGAAAGCTAAGTTTCATTGCAGTAGTGGATGGTAGTAAAATAAATAAAGTTAACACGTGACTTTTACTTTTCAAACTTTTTTGGCATTATAGCACAAATATCATATAAACTATCCTTGCATCTCTATAATTATAATTACATAAACAGAGAAACACTAAATGACACTTTGTTAGTACGATGCAATCCGTCACTATTTTTCTGTTCAATTTCCCCAAGGCCGGCAACACTAAGGTGTGGGGTTAGGGGGGCTTAGTCGAGGACTTAGTCGGGTCTGTTGGGTTGGGTTTATTGGGATCAGCGTACCAAAGTCACCAAACCATTAATGGTGGCAGGCGTGGGGGTCGAAGTCATGGTGGGTGTCACTGACAACCGGGAGGAGGATGGCGGCTAAGCAGAGGTATCACCATGATAGTCTAATAGAGCTGGGTTAACATGGGAGGCGGTCATAGGTGGCGGTGCCGGGGAGGTGCATGGGGAGGCGGTCATAGGTGGCGGTATCGAGGGGCGCGTGGGAGGGTCATAGGTAGGCGGTGTCGAGGGGCATGGGGTAGCAAGAGCGAGGGGGGTATGACCAGGGTTGGGCGGCTATGGATGGAGGAAAGATGGGAAATAAGATAAAGACTGAAAGATCATTTTTTGTTGCTCCATAGATCATAACAAAAATACCATACTATACATAGTATCTTAGCATCTTTGTACATAACAACTCTGGTCACATTTGTCATTGATTTACAATTATTACATAACCCTTGGGCAAAAAAAATAATCACTACTGAGTACTGCAAAACTATTCCTTATCATCCAAACAAAAGGATTAATGATTCCTCAAAAACAAAACAAATGAGAAAGGTTAGCAGGGGAAAAACGAAACGACGGCATCATCATCGTCACTTCACTTGTTGCGGTTGCTCACCGAAGAGCCCTGCGCAACCACCTTCCTCTTCGCCGTCTCCTCCTCTTCCTCAGCCTCGCTTGCCGACGACGCGGCGGCGTCGCACTCCAGCGAGTCTACGGGGCCCCTCTTCTCCTTACGCGTCGTCCTCGCGGGCCACCGCCGTGGGAAGAGGTAGAGCGCCGTGGACGTGAGCAGCGTGGCCCCGACGCGGCCGCAGAACACCACCATGAGGAGGCACAGCACCACGGCCGCGGCCCCCGCCGCCGGGGACGACGACGCAGGCCTCTTATCATTACTCTTGACCGGCGGCGGATAAAGCACCCCGGAGACCGACGGCGAGGACGAGGCGGTGGAGGGCGAGACGCCGACGATGAAGACGACGCCGATGTGTCGAGTCCATCGACGACGCCGAGCTTAGCAGCGCCGAAAGGACGCCACCGACGACGCCCTGGACGCGCCGTAGACGACGACGTCGTCGTCTGCGTCCATCATCCCCCGCTTCTTCGACTCGGGAAGCGGTGGCGCCACCGACGGTTTCTTCTCGTTGCCTCCTTGTTATTGTAACCGGGCAAGAACGACTTGCCCCGGAACGACAAGCTCCGGCGGCCACGCCGACGACGCTGGCCGGCCGGCTGCAGGTGTCTGGCCGCTACCTCGGCCGCTTCGTCGTCGATCACGGCCGCCGCGCCGCCGAAGCACATGAAGAGCTTCATGGCGCGCGCGGTCACGGAGACGATCAAAGGAGACGAATGGATCGGGGAGACGAATGGATCGGCAGGCCTCGATCGCTCGGCGTGGTGGATCAGTAACTCGCTGTGCGGGGGTTTCCGCTCGTGTGCACTGGGTGGATCGATGATATGGATGAGCCGATATATAGCAGGGAGGATCGCGAGCGGCGTGTCGAGCGTCGGTCCGGGGGCGGTCCGGGGCGTGTCGTGTATCTGCTTCGGATCGGGCAGAGCGGCGGGTGGGTGGATATATAGGCGCGCGTCAGCGTGTGTTTTGGTGATGTGTGGACACTGTTTGTGTTTGATGCCGGGACCGACCGAGAGGGCCACACGGTACTGACCGGCTTTGACTCAGGTCTTGTACCTACACAATCACAGAGAATAGCTGCTGATATCGATTTTACGAGCAGTTGATTTTGTCAAATCGGACTAGACTTAAATAAAAAATATAATTGTTGTTGTTATTATAAAAAATAGATTTGAATACTAATCTAATATGTTTAGCACTTATAAGTTAATCAATGTTAGTATTCTTATTTATACAACAACGACAACCATTGTCCCAAACTAATTGGGATATGCTAGAGATGAAACCTATAGCAAAGTATAAAAGAAACACAAAATAGGGTACAAGATAGAAGGTAGAGATAGGGGAAACAAAAAAAAAACAAAGGTCATGGTTAGGGCACTAGGTAGTCTCAAGCGCTCCTATCTATAGCTAATTCCTCGGAGATATTTCACTCCTTAAAGTCTCTCTTAATCGTATCATCAAGTCAGTTTAGGTGACTTCTACCCTCTTTACATTATTTATTTATCGTTTTAAAACCCACCACGCCGGCGTCTTGGGAACTTCCGTTGGAAATGTCCAAACCATCTCAACCAATGTTGAATTAATTTCTCCTTGATTGGTGCCTATCTAATTTTAATATCTAATTTAACTCTTGAAAAAGAGAGGTATTATTACTGTATTTGGGAAGGGAGTACTTGACAACAGCACTAATCATGCAGTGTCAAATGATAACCATGTGAAAAACTTTTCTTTTGCACATCGGTGGGGGGTAAAAGAGTCTTGGACGGTTTAGTGTGGATTTATCTAGCTAAATAAGATTGTCGTGGTCTAATACCACCGTCACAGTAATGTCGACTAATGCGTGCTCCGATGGCCTTGCTCTAGAGACAATGACACGGGATTTATCTTTGGTTCGGGGCAAATCGCTCCCTAGTCGGTGTGATCACTATCAGAGGCTCAAATGCTCATACAGGGGCTCGGTACAAGCAAGGGCGAGAGGGGGAGAGGGCTCCCAAGTCTCTATTATTGAGGCTAGTCCCAATATCAGTGGAAGTTGTGGTGTTGGGAGTGAACCTCGTTGTTCTTGCCCTAACTTGGGAGGCCTACCTCCCCCTTTTATAGTCGCAAGGGGGTAGGGGACATGAGCTCTCTTCGGGTTGAGGGACTTGGTAAAAAAGGCGTATATGCGGGACAGTGAAGCGTGTGGAGAAAGAGCTCGGGCGGAGGCTCCTAGCGCGGGCGAGAGGCTCCCTCGAGCTCCTAAGTGCCTTGGGCGTCGGGGTGGTCGTCGCCGTGCGCGGGAATCGCGATTTGGGCGGTGGTCGGTGTCGTTTTGTCTCTAATCGCAGTTGGAAGATGTCTTCTCGGTATGGGGGTGTCCATACCGTCGATGGAAAGCGTACCCGTATGTACTGCTTGGCGACAACGTTGTGGCGGCTGTTGGAGCCCGACGGGGTATGGCGAGGTGGTCGAATGACCTCTCCACAGCCAGCTGTGGCGCTCACGTGGCTCAGTGCACGTCGAAGTGGTTGGACTTGTCGGGGGTTGTTGACCAACTCTCGTACCCGCGAGACTTCTCGAGAAGGTAGGCGGATGAGCTCTCTGCGGTCGTCGTCGGCGGGGCTTGTTGTGGGGAGCTCGGGCGAGTCGGAAGAGCTCCTGGGCCCGAGGTCGGCGCGTTGAAGACCGGGAGAGCTTGTTGTCGGGAGACCTCGAAGCGGGGCGAAGCGATGGATCTCCGTCCAGGGCTCGTCTGTGAGGCCGGCGGGGCGGAACTTGTCCTTGCGTGGGGAGCTCACGTGTGATGGGGACCGTGCGCCCACGGTAGGATGTCTGTCTCCCTCGCGATCGGGGTCGGGGTTGTGTTTGAGTTGAGCTCCACTTATGGGTGTCCTAAATGTCGATCTCCCACGGTAGCCCCAGGGCATTTGGGGGAGAAGGAGTCTCTCCCGGATCATCGTCGCGGCGACTCTTGTCACGAGGGGCCCTCGTTCTTAGAGGATTGGTGTTTGATGATGGGTGCTTGGCGCTCAGCGGAGTGTAACCCGGGCTCCGTGAATAGTAGATTCTCGCGGAGGCTTTTAGAAATTTCGTGGGCTCATCGACCGCTCCTCTGGCGATTGTTCGCGGAGGTGGTGAGCTCGAGCTCGATCTTGCCTCGTTAGACGAGATCGAGTGCTCGGTGAGCTGCCGTCGGATAATCCGGTGAGGTTCGGGCTCGTCGACTCGTTCGTCGATCGGCGGTGGATCAACCTCAAGTTCCGGGGGCCCGACTTCCGTGGTTCTCGAGGCCCCGGCGATGTCTGGGGGGGGGCGCTTCCTCATCGGAGAGGTTGCTCGAGTCGATTGTTGGCCCTCGGCCCGGTGTAGGCGCAAGCAAAGCCCGAGCCTTTTTCGGGGCTCGGCGCGGGCCGTCGATGCCGCTTTCGCAAGGCGCTCCTCGCTCGTGGTATCTCTACCTGGGCGGCCCTCGAGCTCCACGAGTTGGTGGCCTTGAACCCCGAGGGGCGGTGAGCTATAGCGCTTTGGGCTCGGAAGCTTGGCCGTTCTTGTTGAGCTCTTGGATTTTTACCGTTGTGTAAAAAATAGCGTTGGATCTTACCGTTGGGATTTTACCGTTGGCGGGGTTATCTCATGTAATGCGGCCGTTCGGCTCCGCCAGGTGTCGCGGCGTCGATCTCGCGGTGTCGGTTGCGGGGCGGGCGTGGTGCGTGGCGGCCCCGGCGGTTTCATCTCGGTCGTCTCGCGCGGAGCTCTATAAATGGGCGAGATCGGGGGCGGATTCACCTTCCGTCTCCCTGCCTTCCTTCCCACAGAGAGAGATCAATCGCCGCCGCGATTTCGTGAATCCGATCTTCCACCTCCACCCCGCCGGCGACGGCCGGGATTGAAAGATGGGCTCGTGGTTGCGCTCGGCGGCGGCGGGGCGTTGATCGGCGGTGCGGCCCGTCGGCGGGTTCGCCGTGCCGCGGACGGCGGCGGAGGAGTGGATCATCCCGCCGGCGTCCCACAGCGTGCCGACCCGCGCCCGTGAATCGCGTCGTCTCGTTCATAGCCTTCCGGCGGCGTGGAGCGGCCCGCGCCGGGCGACTTCTCCGGCGGCTCATGGCGTCTTTGGGCCATCGAGCTCCGGCACCTCACGCGAGCGGGGGGTGCTGCTCCCTCTCCGCCTTCTCGATGCTCTGCGAAGGGTGGTTGGGATCCCTCCCAAGGGGGAGCTCTTGACACTACATCTTGCGAAGATCCGCCCCGCTTGCGGGGGCGGGCGGCTCGGCGCTCACGTCGCCTGCGTGCCGTCTGCTGCGCGGGGGGAAGGTTCGGGAGTCCCTTCCGGGGAGGAGCGACTTCCGTCGGTAACCGGGTGGAGGAGGAGTGGTTCTATCTCAAGAACGACCCCTCTCTCCCCTATCCGATTTCACCGGCCGTACTTTCGCCAAGAGGAGCCCGGTGTGGCGCGAGGGTCCGCCGCGACAACACCATGGAGGATGTGGAGGCGGCCGTGAGCAAGATCAAGTCGCGCCGGGACCGGGGTGACGGTGAATCACATCATCGGGGCTGGCTCGCCGCAAAGCGGTGGTGCCCCTTCGGCGTCGAACTCTCGGATGTGGGAGATGAGGAAGGAGAAGGACTGGATTCGTGGGAGCGACCAGCGCCCCAGTCTCACCGTCGACCAGGTGGAGTTTTGGATGAAGCAAGTGAAGATCTCTAGATTGGTTTTAGCTAATTAGTGACATCCTTAGGACTAATCTCTCTATGCTAAGTGTTTGTTTTTAGTTGGAGATTGATCAAGCCAAGGTTGGTGCATGATGGTCATGGTGGATGGATCGAGGTGATTCAAATGATGATCAAGTGCATGACTTGGAGTGGATCGAGGATCAAAATGGGCTCAAGGCAAGCGTATATCCATAGGGCCCATTTTGATTTTACACTCAAGACACCATAGAGGGTGTGAGTGTGTGGGGATCGATATTTGGGATACCCATGAGCGAGCCCTTGTCTCGAGCATAACCACGAGCGAGACATCCTGAGTGGCTTTGTGAGGTCCTCGCCGCGCGCATGAGCTCTCACGCAGGGGGCGGATCTCCGCCTCGCTCGGGCTCTCGCAAATGAGCTCCTCGGACGAAGATCCATCGCTCCGCTCCGCCTCGAGGTCTCCAGGTCTCAGGCGAGCGGTTTTTCCCTCTTCTCAGGCGCCAAACCTCGTCAGGGACCTCTTTCCGCCTCGCTCGAGCTCCCTTCACGGAGCGCCGTAAGAAAACGACGAGAGGAGGCTCGAGCCGCTGCCTTCAGAAGAGTCTACGGGTACGGGAGTTGGTCAACAACTCTCTCTGCAACTAACCACTCTCCGGACGGACGCTGTAATACGTAGAGCTACGGCTACGGGGAGGAGTCATTGACGACCTCGCCATACCCGTCGGCTCAACGGCTCCGCCCCGCGGTGTCGGCGGTACACATGAAGTGCGCCTTCCCGCCGGCGGTATGGGCACGCCCATACCGGAGGACATCTTTCAAGCTGCGATTAGAACAGGGCGACGCCTGACCACCGCCCAAACCCCGATTCCGCGTGGCGGACGACCAATTTCGGCATCAAAGCACCGGGAGCTCGAAGGAAGCTCACAAATGCGCCTGAGCTCATCTGGGAGCTCTTTTCTTGCATCAACACTCTGTACATGTATTTTCTTTCTTTAGGTCCTCAACCCGATGAGAGCTCGAGCCTCGCCCCCTTGCGACTATAAAGGGGGAGGCGACCCTCCCGGTTGAGGGCAAGGCTCAAGATTTCAACACCCGGCACCGCGCGCACTCACACTCGATATTGGCACTAGCATCAATCACGCGAGGGACTTGGGAGCCCCCCTCCCTCTCTCGATCTTGCTTGTACTAGCCCCGGTATGAGCATTTGAGCTCGGATAGTGGTCACACTGGACTAGGGAGCACGATTTGCCCCGAACCAAGTATAAATCTTGTGTCATTGTCTCTGCAGAGGCTAGGCCATCGAGAGCACGCATTAGCTAGACATTACGAGGCGGTGGTATTAGACCACGACAGTGATTATAGGATCGATAAGCCGTACTATAAAAGGGGAAAACTATCGTACATATCGGTCCTCATGTGCCTCTAGGTTCAAAAATCATTTGCATGCATTCTAACCTAGAGAGCTAACCCCAACCCTCAAAATTGATTCTGAAAATGCTAACACGCATGCACATGGTGATTTACACTTGGTGGTGTTGGCACATTTGCAAAAGGAGAAGTTGTTTCGGTGTTTCTCGGACACTTGGACTGCCCTTAGAGTGGAATACTGCTTTGATCCATTGTGAGGTTGGATCAAGTAACCATGTGGGTTGTGTAGCCCTCTGAGTAAGCTTTCCATAAGTCTAAGATCATCGAAAGCGGAGTTCGGATGAAGGAGATATCGCCGTTTTACCGAAGCGGTGGCGCGGACCGGACGCACATTGGCGCGACTGGGCGCACCGACCGGAGGCTCCGTCGGTGCATCCGGCGGCTCTGCGAGAGGGAATTTTGCGAGCCAGCGTCGGCCGGGACGCTATGACCGGACTCGCGTTTCGATCGCGAGTCGGTCAGGCTAACCGACATGTTTTGCGCTCAACGGTGAGATTTCGTGATGGGGGCTATATATACACGTTTGTAGGCTTTGGGAGGTCTCTTGGTCATTTGAAATCAATCCTAACACCTCTGGAGTTTAGCACGCCCTCTCCTCCTCCTCCTCTTGCTTGTGAGCATCATTCTAGTGAGTTGAGGTGATTCAAGTGCACTTTGCTTTGATCCTTGCATCTAGTGGCACTTGGGGATCGTTGTGAGCCGGTGGTTTTCTTGTTGCTCTTGAGAGCACCACTCCTAACCGGCTTAGTGATTGGTGGAGGCGTTGGCAAGAGAAGGTGTATGTTCTTGGCCACCTCCGGTGATTTGTGAGAGGATCACACACTCCTCGTCGGGAAGACAAAGTGTGAGTAATTCATTGCTCGTGTCTTGGGTACCCTCTCATTTGCTTTGGGTTCAAGAAGCCTAAAGGCATTTGGCTTGGAGTGAGCTCCACCTTGACCCACACGTGAGAAGGTCGGGCAAACGGAGATTAGCTTGAGGGTGCTCAAGTGAACTTCGGGTTAAATCATTGTGTCTCTTGTCATCCAGTTGGTGATTGGCTTCATTGTTCATATTGATATTCATCCTACGGTGATTGGTTGACTTACCTCGACACATTGGTATAAAACCTCCTCTCTACCTCGCATTTACTTTGATATATATTGTGCTTGTGTAGTTTGAGTAAATTGCTTAGTAGCTTAGTCTTGATTAGAGTAATCTAGCTTGTTCACCTAGTTGGTAAAGTAGTGACTTAGCCATTGTGTGTGAATTAGAGACTATAGCAACTAAAATTGTCAATAGGAGGCTTGCCAACAAGTAGAGCTAGAGCAAACGCTTTTATCGCCATTTGTTATTCTAACAAGTTTGTCTAGTGCTTTTTAGAAAATTTTATTAGGCTATTCACCCCCTCTAGCCATTTAGGACCTTTCGGCCAAAGTGGCGAAGGCGGGGTGAGGGCGCGGGAGCTCCCGGATCCTCCTAATCCGAGACCTCTGCTTGTTAAGTGCTCGTCGTCTTGCCTTAGCTCATTCCTTATTTGTCTGGGGGGGTCTTGGTGAGCTCGAGCTCTGAGGTTGGGCGTGGTGCGTCCTTTCGGCTCTAACCCCCTCTTCCCGTGGGCTGGGGTGACATCTGCCGGCGTCAATGGGCCTCGTTCGGGACAAAGGGCGGGCTCGTCGGCGGTAGCCGGCGGTCGGGGAGGGTGAGCCGGGCGTCGGCAGCGAGGGCGCCGGCGTCAACGACGCCCTCTGCTTTGGCGGTCGGGGGCTTCATCGGAACTGCGAGCTCCGCTGCCCCTGGTGGTGGCCTTGGCGGCGGCGCTGCTCCTCGGCCTCGGCCAGCGCCGGCGCGAGGCCCCGGCGAGGGGCGGGGCGCCGCTCGGGGGGCGCTCGGGGCACTGGAGCGGCCCGGCGCAAAGAAGAAGAAACGAAACTGGGTGGCTGCCAGGTGAGGCTCTTTGCCCTCCGCGTTGTCGTAGTTTATAATGGCCGGCCTTGTGCGACCGGGCGGCTGCGTTCGGGCGGCGGCGGTTATACCGTAAAAGCGTCGAAGGCGGGCGTGCGAGCCGGCTGGCGCGAGCTCGGGATCGAAGATAACGGCTTCAGCCGGCGGTGCCGTCGACCATGAGCTCAGTGCGGTGAGCTCGAGCTTTCGGCGCTAGCGAGTTCAGGAAGCAGTTATGGCGGCTTCAGCGGCGAGGCGAGGCCGGCGGCGGCGGGAAAGGCTTTTCGAGATGGGTGGCCCCATTCCCCTTCAAGGGGACATTGTCGACCAGGCGCCTCGGTGGTTTCGGGAGCCTCTCGTACTCTGGACTCCCGTTAGCGCCCGGCCGTCCCCGTGGATCAAGCATTGAGACCGTCTTGAGCTCGGTCGAAGAGCTTGATAGCGACCTCACCGAGGGCGCCGAGGGCGCTGGTACTCGGCCGCGCGCGAGCTCCTCAGCGGCGCGGGGGACGGAGGCGGTTCCGAGAGGAGACCCCGGCCCACCGGGAGCGCGTCGAGGGAAGAGCCCCGCGGTCGGGCCCATCCTCTCAGGTGAGGAGGGTCGTCGACATCTCGACGTGAGGACGCCAGCGTGGCGGCAGAGCGGTCGCGGACCCGGCGATGAGGGGCTGGAGGGTGGCCGTCGAAGGCGCCGCCACCCTAAACGTCGCCGCCGCGTCCACGGTGCGTTCCTCGCCGTGTGGGCGATCGAAGTTGGGAGGGGCCAGGTGTCCGTGCGTTGTCGCGCTTGAACGCCCCTCCGCCAGGGCGTGGACATCGTTATTCCCGGCCTATGCGGGTCGCCCATGGTCGTTGCAGATTCTTTGGAGGGCGGGTCGTCGACCATGGGCCGGCGAGAAATGCGCTTCGTCGTCTTCCCCGAGGTTTGTCGATCGTCAATGTCGCGGTGGTCGGGGCTTCGTTTCGTGCCTTCCATCCTTTTTAATCGTTTGTGGTTTGCGGGCGTGGGGAGGCCATCGGGGATATAACCGCTGGCGAGACCTCCACGAGGGCGGTGGTTTTCGTCGGGGCGGCGACGGCGTTGTGCGGAGAGATGCGGCGAGCTTGGCTCCGCTTGGCTCCACGCACCCGGTTCCTGGAGGCCGGGGGCGGAGGGAGGGGCGGGAGGCCTCGTCGCGGAGCGGAGCGGGCGGGCCTGGAGGCCCGGGCGAAGGTGGGAGCCCGCGGCTGCGGGAGGGCGACCGGCGGGAGGAGGGGCTGGGGGCTCGCCCATAGCGGCGTGAGGAGATGCGGGAGGAGCTCGACTCCTTCGCCGGAGACTTGACAACAAGGAGCTTGAGGCGCTCGGCAGGGTTTGTGCGAGTCTAGCGGAAGGACAGGGACGGAAAAGGAGCAACTCCGCCACCATGGCCCAGAGAGCTCGAGGGGGTGAGTGCTCTTGCCCTTGTCGTTCTTGTCTTGCTTGTTTGGCGTTCGAGGGCGTCGTCCTCGTCGAGGCGGGACTTTTGCCTGGCCCAGAGTGAAGCTTAGGGGTTGTGGTGCGACCTCGCCTGCTCGGAGCGGAGCGGGTTCGGTTGAAGCCGAGTTATGAGCTCGGCCACAGCGAGCAAAGAGCTCTACTTGGTGTAGGTGGCGGGCGGTGCCCTTCTCTTTTGCGTCCCCATGGCCTTGTGGGTCGTGTCTAATCCGTTGTCTTTGTTTGCGGTGAGAAGCGAAATCCCACTGAGGCGGCGGAGGCGAGGGCGAGGTCGGGAGCTCGCCGCCTCAGAGCCTCTCTTCGACACGCCTCAGCGACTGCGGGAGAAGGAGCGGACTGGACGGCGCACCAGCGACCTCGTCGATGCGAGGGGGCTCGGGAGCCTCAAGGTATCTTTGTTGGAAGGCCGTGGAGGCCGGGGGGAGCTCAGGCTCAGCGTGGTCTCGCGTCCAGGGTTGGGCACGTCTGCGCGGCCCTCGGGGTGGCGGACTCGGCAAACCGGTCGGCGGTGTCGACCATCCCGCGCAAGGTGACGGAGGATGCGGACGCGTGGTCCTAAGGCGATCGGCGTCGTCTTCACCCACTACCCTTACGCCGAAGTCGACATCGTGAAGAAGGGTGGGCGGCGGGGCGATCGATGCGATGTGGACGCGGAGAGGCTGCTGGCTGCTTTGAAGCCGCGACCACGGGCTATTTCTTAGGGGCTTTCAAGCTTGCCGGGAGCTCGAGTCTTCGAGGCCTCTATTTGAGTGGAAACGGAGCGGGGGAGCCGGTCGAGGAGGGAGGAAGGCTGCGCGGGACATCCCAGCCCGGTCTTGGAGTGGACCAAGAGACCGCTATAAAGGATAGGAACTCGAGGCTAGGCCTCTTTTGGTTTGTGAGCTTATTAAGTCCTCGTAGTCGAGGCAAATTAAAAACTTATGGTAGCTCATGTGTTAACTAATGGAAGTCGTCTTCCCTTTTCATCATTACTCTGTTTCTACTTTGACTTTTGGTGAGCTCATGATTCGAGGAGGCGGATGGTGGGCTGTTCCTCTGGCCGGGGTGCGGGAGGTTGTTAAGCGGTCGCACCATGCGCTAAAGGCGATGAGCTCACGACAGTCGTTCGGAGCGTCGTTTCGAGTTTAAGGGGAGAGTGTGAGTTTGTGAGCTTGAGCTCATCGTTGAGCTTTCTGAACTTGTAGGTTTTGCGAAAAATGGTGTGTTAAAAGCAGTGGGGTGCACCCGCTCCTTGTAACCAGAGCAAGGCGGGTCTTCGCGGGAGTGAAGGCCGGTCATTGCTTCGGGCGTGCTAAGGAAAGAATTCGAAATGCTTGCACATATTTTTGCATCGAATTTGTGCTTTTTATTGAGCTCTCGTAAGCTACAACATTTGAAATACATTTAGGGGTAGAGCGGCGTAGGTGTTGTTCGATGTTCACGCGTTGGTGAGGACTCGGCCTTGGTGGTCCCTTAAGCTTGTATGTGCCGGTCAGCGGCCTTGGTCGATGGTGAAGGGACCTTCCCAGGCGGCGAGCTTGTGCTTGTCCGCCGAGCTCACGGACTTCGGCGGGACATAGTCGCCCGACGCTGGCTCGTCCCTTGGCGTGGCGGTAGTGATAGCGCCTCATGGACTGCGGGTACAGGCGGGTGGATGGGGCGATGTCACGGGCCGTTGGTGGCGATGGCGTCTTGAGCGGCTCCTGGTTGTTGTGCTCGTTGAAGGCCTAGGGCGGGGCGGCCGTATTGGTCGGTGGGGAGCACGGCCTCGGACCCAGCGAGGAAGAATGCCGTCGCCCGTAGCTGCCTTAGCATTGTCGCGAAGACTCCACACGACCGAGGGGGCTCGGCGGGCCATCGGCGGGCGTATTTGGGCCTCTTGAAATGCGTGACTTTACGCCTGCGGGATCATGCCATTAGCTCTTTCTGCATCAGATTTGGTCCTCGGGTGGGCGACGGAGGCCGTCTCGGCAAGCGGATGCCGTGATCGCTGCACCAGTCAATGAAGACCTCTCACGAAGTTGGTCTTGGTTGTCGGTGATGATGGAATTCGGGACCCGAATCGGTGGATGATCTGATGAAGAACTTGGCGGTCTCCTCGGCTCGGCTGCTGTAGCGATGGGCATGACCTCGATCCACTTGGAGAACTTGTTGATGGCGACGAGGAGGTGCGTGTATCCCCCGGTCTTCTTGAAGGGCCCTACCATGTCGAGCCCCCGGACCGCGAGCGGCCCGGTGAGAGGGATCGTCGGAGGGCGATGTGCGGGAGGTGTCGCAACGCAGCGGCGGCATCCCAGTGTCGGACGACTTGAATGGCGTCCGTGACGGTGGTCGACCGGTAGAAACCTTGTGAAATGCTTTTTCAAGCGAGCTCGTGGCGCCGCGTGGTGGCGCGTGCCGGGCGTGGATCTGTTTGATGAGCTCCTCTCCTTGCTCGAAGGTGATGCATTTGGAGGGGGCCGGGGGCTCCCGCGGCCAGTGGAAACTCTTCTCACGAGGGACGAAGATTTTGCTCTCGCGCCAGGCGTCTTGACTCTTCTTGCCTGGGGGGAGCTTGCCTTCCTTGAACCAGCTGGGGCGGCCGGGGATCCGCCCGGTCGGAGGCAGGGGCCGTCGTGGTCGGGTTTGACCCGGCCCAGGCCGGCCCGAGCCGGCGGGCTTGAGCTTGTCGCTAGGCAGGCCTTCGTGATGGCGCGAGCTTGCGGGGGGCGTCTAACTCCATAGGGTCTGAGCCCGGCGCGCCGCCCGATCGGGTTAGCGTCCGCCGTCGCGGGTTCACCCTTGAGCCGTATCGGCGGCTTGTCTTTGCTCGTGCATGATGCGCCCGGCAGGACCGGGAGGGCGGTCTGACGCAGAGGTTTGGCGAGGACGTCGGCGTCGTTGTTGAGGTGGCGATGGGCGTGGTTGACCTCGAGCCGTGGAAGTGCTCCTCGAGCTCGGACCTTCTGGTGATACGCGATCATCTTTGGGTTGTATTTGTCGACTTCTTTCATGACCTGGTTCGTTCTGAGCTCGGGTCGCCCCGGATCTCGAGGTGCGGATGCCAGAGCTCATGCGATCAAGCCATTCACAAAGCCTTCGTACTCGGCCACATTGTTGGATGCGAGGAAGTGTGGCGGATCAGTACTTCATGCGTACCTTGTTCGGGAGATGAAGATGAGCCGACGCCGGCGCCGTGCTTCTTTTACGGATCCGTCAGTATAGCGTCCAATGTCGATGTGTCGTCGGGTGCGGGTGGCTGCTCGACCTCGGTCCACTCCCCGGCGAAGTGCCGGGACTGGGATTTTTATACAGGCGTCTCTGGGGGCGTAGGTGATGTCGGCCCCCATGAGCTCAATAGCCCATTTGGCCGTGCGGACCCGGCACTCTCAGGGCTACGGATGACCTTGCCAGGAAATTTGGAGACGACCTTGGTAGGTGTGTCAGTAGTGCGGCGAGTTTGCGCCCGGGTGATCACCATGGCGTACACGAGCTTTCGGCTGCGTATCAACGGGTTTTGGTGTCGGTGAGGACTTCGTTGATGAAGTACACGTATTTATACCTTGAGCGCGTGCCCTTCCTCCTCCCTCTCGACGACGAGCACGGTGCTTACCACCTTCGAGGTGGGCGAGATGGGGGAGGACCGGCTCGTTAGGCGCGGCGCGACGAGGCACTGGCGGGTTGGCAGGGGGTTGCCCCAGTGGTCGAGGAGCTTGCTTGGGCCTCGTTGGTCAGGAGGAGGCGCTCAGTTTTCTTCAACAACTTGTAGAGTGGGAGGCTCCATTCCCGAGTCGAGCTATAAAGCGACTTAGCGGCTAGGCACCCCGTGAGTCGTTATGCGCGCCCAGCGTTTTGATCGGCCCCATGTTCGTGATGGCGGCGATTTTCTGCAGGTTAGCCTCGATGCCATGCTCGGAGCGATGAAGCCCGGCAATTTCCCTCGAGGACTCGGCGCACTTTCGGGGTTGAGGCTTGACTCGAACTCTCGGGCTTGGCGAAAGACTTTCGAGGGTCGGGGATGAGCTCTTTCGAGCATTTCGTCTTGACAACGATGTCATCGGCGTATGCTTCTGAGCTTTCGGGGAGCTCTTTGAAGACTTTCTGCATGCACCTTTGGAAGGTGGCGCCGGCGTTCTTGACCCAAAGGGCATTGTTATGCGAAATGAGCCAAGCGGGGTGATAAAGGGTGGCGAGCTGGTCGGGAGCTCGTTCATGTCGCGATTTGGTGGTAGCCGGAGTAAAGCGTCGAAAAGCGAGTGTCGCACCCGGAGGTGGAGTCAACAATTTGGTCGATGCGTGGCAAAGGAAGCGGATCCTTTGGGCATGCCTTGTTGAGACCCGTGTAATCAACACACATTCTCCATTTCCCATTCTTCTTCTTAACTAGTACAGGGTTGGCTATCCCTCGGGATGATACACCTCCTTGATAAACCTAGCGGCTAAGAGCTTATCTATCTCCTCGGCGTTGCACGGTGTCGATCGTCGTCAAAGCGTCTAAGCCTTTGCTTTACCGGCCGAGAGCCGGGTTTGATGTTCAGGAGTGCTCGGCGACTTCCCGGTATCTGCGGGCATATCCGAGGGCGAATACGTCAAGGTTCGCGCGGAGGAAATCGGCAAGCTCGCTTTCCTATTTGGGAGAGGCTTCCGGACCCCACAGCGAGAGGGGTGCGCTGTCGCGCGTCGATCTCGACCTCCTTGGCGTCCTTCTCGAGGCTCGAACATGCCGGCGACCTTGTCGGTCTCGCAGGAGAGCTCGTGCTCCCGACTTTCTTGAGCTCACCGGCCGCGCTCAGCTGGCCACCTTCTTGAGCTTCGGGAGAGTCCTCGATCGACCCGGGCCATCATCTTTGGCAGCATCTCCTCGATCTCGATCTCTGCGTCGTCTTTGGGCGGCGGAGCCCGCGGCCGGCGTGCTCGAGCGATGAGTCGGCGGTGATGACCCCTTTCGGCCGGGGATCTTGCGGTGAAAAATCATGCGTGTCTATTGTCTTGAGCTCGTTGGAGATTTCTCTTTTGTACGGTGATTGGCATCATCACTCTACACAAACAGCGGTGGTATTGTATTCCTAGCACTCCTTACGCGCATTACTTTGGTAGTATACTTGTTAGGGTGCACTTAGTTGAGTAGTTAGCTTAGCCTTGTTAGCTCTAGTGGTAGGAGTAGTTAGATTTACTTGTCCACACTAGGAGTAACCCTGCAACAGCCTAGCCTTTGCTTGTGTTTAGAGATATTAAATTGCTAGAATTGCTAGGAGGCTTTGCGTATTGTAACTAGCGCTTGAAGCTTTTGCATTTGTGCTCACGCCGTCTTATTTACTAACCGCCTTGTTTGAGTGTTGTTTGTAGAATTTTTAATAGGCTATTCACCCCCTCTAGCCATTAGGACCTTTCGGGCTCACGCGAATACATCGAGGTTCGGCGCGGAGGAAGTCGGCAATCGCTTTCCTATTTGGGGAGAGCTCGGACCACGCGAGAGGGTGCGCCGCCTCCGTCGATCTTGACCTCCTTGGCGTCCTTCGGGCTCGAATGCGTGGGTTACCTTGTCGAGCTCACCCGGAAGAGCTCGTGCTCCCCGACTGGCGGAGCTCACCGTAGTGCTCATGCACGCCACCTTCTTGAGCTTGGGAGTCCTCGCAGCCTAGGCGGTCATCTTTGGCAACATCTCCTCGATTTCGATTCGCGTCGGCGTCTTGGATGGCGGCCCGCGGCGAGAAGGCGTGCTCGAAGGTGGAGTCGGCGGTGATGACCTTTGGCGAGGATCTTGAGCTTGAGGTAGGTGTAGTTAGACTGACCATGAACTTGGCAGTACTTACGGCCAGCCTTAACGAGCGCGTGGTAGGCGTTCTTGAGCGAGCACCTCGAGCGTGGGGACCTCTACGGAGAGTTGTCCGAGTGCGGTAGCGAGCTCGATCCGCCCGGCGAGGACCATACACTTTCCCGGCACCACGCCGTGAATCCCGGTTCCGGCGAGAGTCGCGCCTTGATGCCAAGGAGCTTAGATGCTGATGTGGATGTAGGAGGAGGTTAGAGAGGCGCTACGCGCCGATCCATCAGCTTTTACCTTGCCAAGCGCTTGGTGCCGATGATAGAGGTGGAAACAGCGGCGTACACTCCGGGTGCACGGATAGTATGCGTAGGTAGGTGACGCCTTGTAGACACGTGATACGCGAGCTCGACCACTTGAGGTGATGGCGGGCGTCGCGGGCTCGGTGAAGAGGACACCAGCGGCCGGGTGGAAGCTTTTGCCGGCGCTTGGACGCTGCGTGGCAGGGAGCTCCCTCGAAGACTACGTTGGCGGCTTGCGTCACTCAGATCGTAGAGGTGCGCCGTCGGCGAGCTGCGTCGGGCAGCGGCCCGCGGCCTTATGCGTCATCGTCCTGTCTCCTCCCACGGCGTGCCCATCACGTGCTTTCTTCATGAGGCGGCGGTACTTCATACTTGTGCGTGGCGGCAGGGCCCTGCGTGAGGTGCGGGCACGTCGCTCGAGCGCATCTTGTCGCAGTGCTCTTTAGACAGAGATTCGCGCCACCCTTAGGCGGCCTGCGGCTTGTCGCCCGCGGCGATGACATGTTTGCGTCGTCATCGTCCGCGAGCCGCTTGATTTCTTCTTGTTCTTGCTTCTTCTTACTTTGTAGCGCGAGGCGGACTCGGCGGCGTCGATGTCGTCGGTCCTTGTCACTGCGCTTGCGTGGCGGCGGACGGCGTCCTCTCCCCTCAGGCGTGGCAGTGGCAAGGTCGAGGCTCCTTCCACGCAGGTCTTGGGCTTCTTGGCGCCCGGCTACCGTGGATCGAGTCTACACGCGAGGTGGTGCGAGCGTGAAGCGTGATGACTTCGGTCGAGAGGCCGCGGAGAGGATTGTTGCGAGCTTGGAGAAGCGCGATAGCAGTCGCGCTGCGCTTCGCTATTACTGCTTGCACCCTCGGAGGTCCCACGTCGTGCTCTCGAGTGCAGCGTCGGTGCCACAGGTGCCAGAGCCCGAAGACGTCAGCGCAAGAATCCCTCCCGGTTCGCGGATGGTGCCCTCAGGAGTGCTGTCTCGAGCCACGATCGCGCGAGAATCGCAAGGTAGAGCGAAGGTTGCGGATGATGAAGTAGTCATTGTCGGTGCAGCACTTTGGCGGCCCGACGGCGGTAGTCCTCGGAGCGCGTGGCGTCGGTCTCCCCATTGTACTTCTGCACGCGCAGGTCGAGCTGCGGAGCCGAGAAAGAAGCTGGGGGCATCGATGGATGCGTGAGCCGGCATGCCTGGCCTCCTCGAGCTTCCGGCGAGCTTTCGGCGCCAGCGATCCACGTTTGGAGAGCGGGCTCAGCGTGGCGCTTCGAGGCGTGGGAGCTCACGGCTCTTGTCTTCTTCGCTATGGCAGCGGCGATGCCGCTTTGCTGCATGGAGTGCGTGGGGCGGTACGTCGCGGCGAAGGTGCTTGTCATCGTCTCGCGATGTTCTTGTCGGCTCGAGCCTTCCGCCTTGCGCTGCGGCGTTGATGGTGTCCCTCAGCGTCGCGGTTCTCGCCGACCAGCCCGCGCGTGTGGACCACACTTCCGGGATGACGAGGCCTCGTGCTCCTCCCGCAGCCGACGATGCGTGCGGAAGCTTTGCTCTTGGACCCGTTGCCTCGCTAGGAGCCTCTTGAGCTGCTCGTGGGTTCTCCGTGCCTCCGGGCTCCTCGGGGCAGCAATGAGTGCGGGGAAGCGGCGGCCCGACGCCAGTGCAGGGCGCCCTCCCAAACACCGGCGGAAGCCGTTGGGGCCCTCATCCCGGTGATACGGTCATGGACGTCGCGGGC
>JADLZK010006071.1:0-68080 GCA_015847255.1 Hyparrhenia diplandra
GGTGGTTGTGTGCGCTTCCTCCGTGTGAACCGGAGTTGAGCGAGCTCGAATCAATCCTCTCTAATGAGGCATTACTCCCCCTTTATAGGAGAAGGAGAGAGATAATGTTTACACCGGTGGACACCTAGGTGGCTAATTCCCCCGAGGGTTGCACCTCTGCTGTGCGCCGCCGAGGGGTCGGCCTGGCTTTGGATGTCGCTTGACGAAGACACGTGTCCCGATCCGATGGTGGACGTGCGCCGCCCGGCGCGCCCCGAGGGTCCCTTCCGTGAGGCGCCCCTCACAATCCGCATGGCGAGGGCCGTCGCAGGTCGCCGGCTATGCGTGCTTCGTGCCCGGTGGTCCGGTCCATCGTGGGCGCTTTTGACGGTGCTCGGGAAATGCACGTGTCATCCCGGGTTTCCGTGCCGGTGGTGTAACATGTCACCGGGGTTCAGCTTTGCGCCCCATCACGGATTGGGAGACGATTCGCAGCTCGACGGATGGCGTAATCGATGGCACCGGGCGCCCGCTTGCCGCGGCGATCGCATTGATGCGGCGGTTTCCCTTCCTCCGGACGGAACCTCCCACGCCCGAGGGTCGGCGACCCTAGACGGGCTAGTTGGGCTGCCTCACCCGAGGATGGAGAGCTGGTCTCCCCGGGCGAGGCGGTTTTTGGCGCCCGAGGGTGGTGAGCTAGGCCACCCCGGACGAAGCGAGATTTCTCCCGGGCCGTGAGCTAGGCCAGCCTCGGACGAAACGGAGATGCGTGGTCGATCACGCGCAGCCATGGTTTGTTTCTTTGTCGACGTGGAACGTCATGGTTCGTTGTTTTGCGAGAGGTCCTTGACCTTGTCCTTCGTGAGCGTAATAAGCTCTTTGCGTCGTGGTGATTCCATTTGGGCCACTTTGTGGGCCGTTCGAAACCATCCGTAGGCCGATTCCGTCTGCCGTGTGAGCCGCCGTGGCTCCATGGCACGGTCCATCGTCCGCCGGGCCGTCCCCTCTCGTCTTGGGATGATAGCGGAGCTAGGTTTTTACGGGTCTTGGCGGGCCGGGCAGATTCTCACGTTTGAGAATGTCGGGGCCCAATATTTAGGTCCCCGACTCGAGCCCCCCGAGCGCCAGTGAGGACTCGCGAGGGGTTCCGCCTGCTCCCGGCCGCCTTGTTGTTTCTCGGGGTGGTTTGTCTACAATGGGTGCGCATGAAGCACTCCAGTTGGGTGTAGCCCCAGGCCCTCGAATGGAATGGCGGATTCCTTCGAGGTCTTTTTGTATCTCGCACGCCGGCAAGACCGAAACGACTCTTAAATTGCGACTTGTGTAGTAGTCTGTTCATTTTTTGTGGGCAGCCCGAGGCCCGCCATGTTAATGCAAGGTCGACCCAGGCCTCCTCGAGGCTTTGATCATACGCTCCTCTTTGTCGCCCTCCCTGAAAGGGAGGGAGGAGGGAGACACGTCACAATGCCCCTAGCCCGAATTGTCGTGCTCCTGAGCGTTGTAGCGGTCCTGTTAAAGCGGGGGTGCCGTGCCCTTGCGAGCAAGGGTCGGCTATGTGATCCGTGATTCACCCCATGAGAACTCGCGGACCGAAGCGCATCCCGGGGTTTGGGCGGACCAACCCCGAGGGCTCATGGCCTCCCACGGATGGGACATCTCTATAAGCAAAGACCAGCGGGCCTTAAACACGTTGGGGGAAATCCAGGCCCGGGGCCCGGGTATAGCCGGTTGTGCATTTCCTCCCGTCCCCGGCTCGGGTTATCCCGAGGCGATCAGAAACCCCTCATGGGCCCGATTTGGGAGCCTTCGAACGTGGGGTGTGTCAGCCCGAGGCTCGTTTTTCCGGGCCGGGGCGGGAACCGTCAACGGATCGACTTTTTTGCCCCTCCGGGTCGGGCACCTGGATATGGGTGGCGAGACGGTTTATAATGACCGGAAGACGAGGCGTCCTAGTCGCCGCCCGAGGTGGCGCGACCGCTGTAGGTCGATGGGGACGCTGACGCCTTACGTCTTCTTGTCGGGCGAGATCGAGGGCTCCGTCAAGGTGCATTAATGCGCCCGACGGTTCCACTGCTTGACTTGGCGTTGGATGAGCCTTCGTTCCATCGTGGGGCCGCCCATTCCGTGAGTTGGTTTGTTGCCCGTGCCGGCGGTTTGCCTTCCCTTCCCTATAAATATGGGGTGGGCGCGATAGTTGCTCCTTTGCTCTTTGCCATCGCCTTCTTGCCTTCTTTGCCGCAAAGAATCGGGAGATAGAGAGATAGTGTGGGAGAGATTAAGGGGAGAGATTCACTTGCCTTTGCGCCGTGTGATCGGGCTTGCTAGCGGTTGCCACCTTCGCCTTCCTTTCATCCATGGCGCAATCGGGTAGCGTGTGGCGCCGCGAGGGAGGTGCTCGATGCTAAGCCGTGGCGAGGATGACGGCGACGGAGGAGAAGCTCCGGCGTCTCGTCGATGAAGGGCTTTCTTCGCCCCCGCACCGATGAAGCGGCCGGAGTGGATCGCCCGATTGGACCGAGGGAGAGCCTAACCCTCCCGATGGCTCACGTGGTGAGCTTGATGGATCTTCACCGGCGAAGCCGGTATGCCGACGGGCCGGTTCATTCGCTTATCCTCCACTACTATGAAATCGAAGCTTCATCATTCGCCCTCGAACTCGATCTCCCAGCCATCTTCGTCACCCTTTGTGAGGGATTCACGGGGATCGAGCCGCATTGGGACCTCTCGGTTGTGGTTCTTCAAAGCGGACCTACCACCGCCTCGGTTTGAGGGTCAACCGCAGGAGGTCATTGGCGTTGGAGGCCGGGGTGGCGCTCAAGTCCTTCGAGGCGGGGGCACGGCCGAACCAAGCTGGTGGGTACATCGTCTCCAAGCTCACCTCCTCCAACAAGGGGTGGCAAGATCGGTGGTTCTACCTCCGAAACGACGAGAACGCGCTTCCCGTGTACACCGGGCGTGTCCTCAAGCATCGCCCGCGAAGTGGAACGGGGTCCCCGGAGGATCATCATCGGTTGGAGGGCCTAAGGCGGCGGTCTGCGGCTCCGGGAAGGGCGTGAATGCCGCTGCCGTGGTCGCCGCTTTCCATCGGCGTCGGGTGTTGCCGTTGATGGCTCGCCCTTTGCTCATGTGCAAGATGACCCCGAGGCCGCCCCGGTCTTGATGCATGCCGGATGTCGCCTTACGCTTTTCCACCGATGGCGGCCAAGAGGGTGAGGATGCATTGGGGTCCAACACCCCGACACATATCCTCGAGATCCCCATGCGCCCGGACCCGAGGGTATATCTCCGGTAAAGTAAGTGCTTCTTGGCCGGTGTCCTTGCATCGCTTCGATTGCATTTGCCATGGCAGTTCTCACTCTTTTCTTCCGCAGGGGCCGAACTACGCGACTCCCCTCCGCTTTGTGCGGCATTGGATGCCGATCGCGGGCGGCGAACCATGTTCTTTCGGAAGCGCAGCTGGCGCCGGGCGTTGAAGAAGGAGGAGAAGAAGAAGAGAAACGTGGCTCGCGAGAAGCGTCGGGGCCGAGCAGCAGAGGCGGGCGAAGTCACGACACCTCGACCCGAAGAGGGCGAGGATCCGGAGGACCGATCCGGCGAGTCCCGGGACCATTGGCGTTAGCCATGTAGGCACCTCGGCGTCACGGGGTGAGGCCGAAGGGAGGAGTCGGCGCCTGCCGCGGGTACCCGGCGCCCGCTGGCACGGTTGAGGGGGACGAGCGGCGACCCCCCGTCCCGATCCAGCCCGTGCGTGCATTTAACGTGGGGGAGACGGCGCTTGGGTCGAGTGCGACGCCGGGCCGCAGTTTATATCGAGCCTGCGTCGGTGGCGAGGGCGATCCCTCAAGCCCGTGAGTTTCCTTTTCACCTTTGCAATCTTGATTTTCTTCTGGGCGTATGATTGCCTTGTTTTGACGTGCGCTTGACTTTAGGAAACGGGGGCCGTTGCTTCGCACCCCAAGAGAAGGCCCTAAAGGCTAGTGCACAATCCTTCGGGCCGGCCAGAGCGGGGCCCGATCAAGATGCCTCGCGCCTGCGTCGAGTCCTCCCCGTGGTGCCGCCCCGAGCCCCGTGGGATCGGTCCCAGAACCACCGCCGGGGCGCGGGCCAGCGCCTGCAGCCATGGTGGCGATGGTGGGTTGGTACGCCCGGCCGATGGTGTCGACACGGAGCTTCGATCGCGTCACAGGACACCCGGCTCGGTGCGAGCAAGTGGGCGCCGCCGAAGGAGGTCGTGCCACCGCCCACCCCGAGGGGCGGTCCCCTTTGTTCGAGGGTTCTGGCGAGGAGCTCTTCGACGCGGGGTGGAGACGCCGCAAGTCTCCGGCTTGCTCCGGCTTCGCCGACCCGGGGCGACGAGCCGTACAACCCGACTTCGGCTCCGCCCACGTGTCCGGGTTCGAGGCGGCCCTTGGCGGCGTCGTCTTCGACCATGGCGAGGGCGGTGCCTGTGGTCGGCTCAGGGCCCCGGACTTCTCGGTTGGTCCGGGTTCCCGGAGAGGCTGCGGGGGCTGCGGTGGGGAGATGTATCCCTCTCGAGCCGACTCGGGTAGGCGGTCCGCCTCGACCCCGGGCGAAATGCCCGGGGTCCGCTTTGCCCGGAGTTTGTCGATGATCGCCCCGAGGTCTTGGAGTGGAGGACCCATGAGCAGATCCGTCGGTGGGCGCCGGGGCCCTAGCGAGGATCGGGAGACCATAACCGGCCGTCTCGCCGTCGTCGACGGTAAGTATCTTGATGGCCATCCCTCGCTGCATGTCCTTTGTGCTTGCGTCTTGATGAGTAGTATTATCGTTGCGAGGACTCTCCGTCGCTTTGCGGAGAAGTCCGAGCTCCTTCGCCCGAAAAGTCCCGAACCGGAATGCCCTTGGTCAAACTCGGGTGAAGTTGATCGAGGCCCGAGCGAGACCTCCCGGCTTTGCTGCCCTCGCCGAGGAAAGGGAGTCCCAGCCGGCGGACCCCGGGAGGCCGAGCCGATCAAGGCCAGTCCGAGTCCAAGCAAGATGGCGGTGACATGGCTCGGGGATGAGCCACGATTTTGAGGAGGCTCGACCCAAATTCCTTCGTGTTTTGAAGGGAGGCCCATGACGAAGCGGGACCGGTCCCGGAGGAGGCGACGGCGCGGAGATGTGCGACGCTTGAACACTCGCGATCGGCTGAGTTGGTGTCCGAGGGCGAGACCCTCGGGAAGGAGAAAGAGCGGCTTCGTAAGTCGATCGCCGAGGGAGCACAACGCCATGCCGGGCCGGGCGGCCGGTGCCGTGGTGCGTCCTCATCCTCGGTAAGCTTTTTCCGTTCTTGATTACGCCGTTTGCCGACGCCATCTTTGCCGGCGTTGCGAGGCGCAGAAGGTCCGCATCGAGGCCGTAGACAACGCCGCCACGCTTGCCTGTGGGCCGGAGCAAGAGCGTAAGTCATACCGGAGCCGGGAGGATGCCACATTCGGCCGTCGCCGCTTTGGGGCGGACAACCTAGAGGTTGGTCCTCGCCGCAGCCGCCCGAGTGGGCGGCTATCTTCGGTCCGAGCTCGAGCGCCTTCCGAACGGCATTCGCACATGCTCGGCGGTGGTTCCGCTCCCACTTCCCGATGGAGTTCAAGACGCCGGACGGGTGTCGCAAAGGGCTTCTTCCTCGGCTCCGGCGACGAGGAGGAGGTTGATCCCGCCGGAGAGGGATGCGCCGATGCCGCCAAGACCCAAAGTTTATATAACTTTGTGGATGGCGCCGCGACTCGCGCTGCCCTCACGTTTTGAGGACGAGGTGTGTCCCCCGCTCCCCCATAGAGTCCACCTACGAGGCGGACACGGAGATGGTGGACGCCATGTCCGAGGATGCGCCGAGGGTCCGACGCCACCCTCGGGAGCGGCCGGCGCCGAGGGCGTTTGCTCGTGTCGGCCTCCCGCCGCCGGCCGTGAGGCACAAGTAGATGAGGCCTCCCTTGCCCCCCGATCCTTCCTTGCATGAAAAGATTGGAGCTTGTGAGATGGATGTGTATAAACAATGGTGCCGCCGAGGTCTATGGCCTTGGCGGGTGCACTCATGTTTTAAGGTTGCGCCCCCCGAATCTCTCGTTTATTGTGTGGCCGGGTCGCTTGCTTTCTCATTTCGCGCGAGATAGTAACCGTGGGACGCCACGGGGCAGTCCATACGGGTGCCACTAGGGGCGCATCCGCTTGCCTCGGTTATCTTGCTTTGGATTTGTGCGTGCGCGCGACCTTCGCAACTTAAACGATTAATGAAAGTATGCTGGCGAGAAAACTTTTTCCTGAAAAAAGTTTTTGAAAAAAGGGGTCCCCCGAGGGGGTCCCCATGTAGCCCCCGAGGGAGTTTTAGTCTTGTCTTTGGATGAGGCAAAGACTCCCTTGAGGTTTGCACAAGAAGCACTTTTTTTTTCGTAAAAAGATGTAGATCTTTTATTGAGTGAAAAAAACACCGATGTTTGACTTCTAGTGCGGAATTTAAGGGTAGAAGTTTACGTTAGTCGTTTCTATGTTCTAGGCATTGGAGTAGACTTCGCCCTTCTCGTTCTTCAACTTGTAGGTCCCGGGCCTTAATATTTCGGCGATGAAATAAGGCTCCTTCCTGTGGTGGCGTGAGTTTGTGACGCCCTTTGTTGTTCCGTCTCGCCCGAGCACCCGGTCGTTGACTTGGAACTCCCGAGGCTTCACCGCTAGCGTGATACTTGGGCGCAGCTTGTTGGTATCTCGGCCGAGTCTGAGCGCAACGCCTTAGGCTTCATCAACTTGGTCAATGGAGTCTTGCCTGCGCCGGGGTTGTTGCCTTGCTCCGGTGTAGGCTCGCAGCCTCGGGACCCATATTCGATGTCCGTGGGCAAGATTGCCTCAGCCCCATAGACTAGAAAGAAAGGGTTGAACCCCGTGGCTCGGCTTTTCGTTGTTCGAGGCTCCATAGAACCGACGGCAGCTCTTGGTACCATCTTTTCCCGTATTGGTTCAGTGATTGAAGATCCTCGGCTTGAGCCCTTGCGTGATCATGCCGTTGGCACGCCTCCACTTGACCGTTGGTCTTCGGGTGAGCTACGCCGAGGTATCCACTTTCGGATGCCATAGTCGCCGCAAAAGTCGAGGAACTTCTTCCCCACGGTTGGTTCCATTGCGTGATGATGGAGTTTGGGACTCCAAAACGGGAAATGATATCCGTAAAGAATTTCACCGTTTCCCTCGTGTGAGGGTTCACCACGGCTCGGGCCGATCCATTTGGAGAACTTGTCAATGGCGACTAGGACGTGAGTGTGTCCCCGGCGCCCCTTTTCGAGGGGCCCAATCATGTCGAGTCCTCACACCGCAAATGTGGTAAGAGGTATGGTTTGCAAGTGCTTGAGCCGGGAGGTGCGTCCCCAAGCGGCAGAATTGGCATTCCTTGCGGTGCACGCACGACTTGGTTCAAGGCTCGCGCCCCGCCGAGGGCCGTAGAAGCCTTGCCTCGAAGACTTTACCGACTAGAGTCCCGGGCGGCGTGATGACCGCATTCCCGCGGTGGGTGTTAACGAGCAATTCTTGGCCTTCACCGAGGGTATGCATCGCATGTATACTCCCGAGGCTCCTCTCTTGTAGAGTTCCCCTTTCTCTCCAATCGGGCAGAAGGACTTCGCCCTTCGGCCTGGCGGCGAGCCTCGGGTCTTGTCCCGGGTAGCTCTCCCGGGTGGGTACTCCATCAGCGAGGTTTTCTCCGATCGGGGGGACTGGGTCGACCGCCATAGCTTCGGTGTGGCTTCTTTTGTGTCGCCCTCGTGAACCCCCCGAGGTACTTCCGAGGGGTGTACTTGACCGAGGGTTTATTGAGGTCTCGGGTGAGGACGTTCGGGGGAACGGTACCTCGGGTTGCTCGCGACCTTGGCCAGTTCATCCGCGGCCCGTTGTAGCGTCTCGGCGTATGCTTGTGCTCAAGCCCATGGAACTTTTTCCTCCAATTTGCGCACTTCCCGACAATACGCCTCCATCTTCGGTCGTGGCACGCCGAGACCTTCATGATTTGGTCGATGACCAGCTGCGAATCCCCTGGTTTCCAATCCGCGGGCCCGAGGTCCGCGACATCGGGGAGACCGTTGACGGGCCTCGTATTCTCAAGCGACGTTGTTGGAGGCAGGAAAATGCCGGATGGCATACTCGTAGAAACCCGAGGGGTGAGATGAAGAGCAAACCAGCCCTCGCTGCCTTCATCATGGATCCATCGAATACATGGTCCAAAGCTTTCGGCTACGGATGGGTGCGGGGGTATCGTATCCCCGGTCCATTCGGCCACAAAGTCGGCTAGAGCTGGGATTTGATCGCCTTGTGGGGGGGAATGAATGATATAGTTTCGCCCATGAGCTCCACATCGCCCACTTCGCCACTCTTCCCGTGGCCTCTCGGTTTTTGGAGGATCTCCCGAGGGGAACGAGGGATACCCCGAGCAACCGGGTGCGCGAGGAAGTAGTGGCGAAGTTTCCTTCATGTCGCACGATGGCGTACAATAGCTTTCTGATCCGCGAATACCTCGCCTTGGTGTCGGAAAGCACTTCACCGATGAAGTAAATGTGGCGTTACCGGCAACGTGTGCCCCTCTTCCCGACGCTCCACTATCACGCCGCGCTGACCACCGGGTAGTGGCAAATGATGTATAAGAGCGGGGTTTCTCCCGGATTTGGCAAGCACCAGGACCGGTGGGTTTGTCGAGCTTCTTGAGGTTGACGAGGGCCTCTTCGCCGGGGGGGTCCGTGCAAAGCGCCGGACTTGCGCGAAGGGAGCCGGTAGAGGGGGGCCCTTCTCCCCAAGGCGTGAGATGAACCACGCTTAATGAAGCCGGGCAAGGCCATGACCTTCAGTACTCCCTTGAGATCTTGGATCGGACCCATCTTGGTGATCGCGTCAACCTTGGTCGGGTTTGCTTCGATGCCTCGTTGAGAGACGATAAAACCCAAAGAAGATCCCTCGGGGGACCCCGAATACGCACATTTTTCGGGGTTGAGCTTGACTCCCTTCTTGTTTAGGCACTCGGAAGGTTTCCCGAGGTCACCCACAAGGTCCGACGTTTCTTGGATTTGACCACTATGTCGTCGACGTAGGCCTCCACGATCCTTCCAATGAGTTCCCGAAGATGATTTGCATGCACCGGTATGTTGCCCCATTGCAGTTCCTCAAAGGGCATGGTGAGGTAGCAATACATCCCGAAGGGGTGTTATGAACGAGGTCGCGAGCTAGTCGGACTCTTTCATTTTGATCCGGTGATAACCGGAATACGCGTCAAGAAAGGACAACGTTTCACATCCCGCATGGACTCGACAATTTGGTCGATTCGAGGCAAAGGAAAGGGAACTTTTCGGACATGCTTTGTTGAGACTAGTGTAGTCCACACACATCCGCCATTTCCCATTCTTTTTCTCTACTAATACAGATTAGCTAACCACTCGGGGTGGAATACTTCTTTTATGAATCCGGCCTCCGGTAGCTTGTGGATCTCCTCGCCGATGATCTTCCGCATGGCGTCATCAAACGGCGCAAGCGCCGCATGACCCGGCTTTGAGCCCGGCCGGATGTCTAGGGAGTGCTTTCGGCGACATCCCTCGGTATGCGGCATGTCCGAGGGTCCCCACGCAAACGCCGGGCATTCGCGCGCGGAGGAAGTCGACGAAAGCACGGCTTCCTATTTCGGATCTAGGTCCGAGCCGATGGTCGCCAGCTTCTCCTTCGGGTTCTTGGGATCGAGTGGGATCTTCTTGGTGCCCAGGAGGGCTCGAAGCTCCCAGGGCGCGCGCTTGGCCTCATGCTCGATCGTGATTTCGTCAAAGCTTCTCTTCGCATCGGCGATGAGTGCCTCGGCAATGGCGAGTGCCTCGGCATACTCCACGCTCTCCACATCGCACTCGTATGCATGATGGTGCGAGGGGGCAGTCGTGATGACACCCTTCGCCCCCCGGCATCTTGAGCTTGAGGTGCGTGTAGTTTGGGACGACCATGAACTTGGCGTAGCGGGGGCCGCCCGAGGAGTGCGTGGTGGTACCGCGGACCCCAAGGATCTCGAATGTGAGAGTCTCTTGCCTGAAGTTCGAGGGGTCACCGAAGCAAACCGGTAAGTCGATCTGCCCGAGGGGCTTTAGCTGCTTGCCGGGGACGACGCCATTGAATGCCGGCCCTCCAGGGCGGATCTTGGACTTGTCCACCCCGAGGAGGTCAAGGGTCTCTTCGTAGATGAGGTTGAGGCTGCTCCCTCCGTCCATGAGGACTTTGGTGAGCCGAGTGTTGGCGATGATGGGATCCACCACCAGTGGATAAGCCCCCGGGTTCGGGATGTTTGGGGGTGATCCGACCGGTCGAAAGGTGATGGCCTGGTCCGACCACTTGCGCAGCTTCGGGGTTGCCGGCTCCGTGGCATAGACCTCCCGACGCTCCTTCTTGCGCTGCCGCACGGACATGTTGCTGGTGCTGCCGCCGAAGATCATGAAGCAGTTATTCACCTTCGGGAACTCCTCGTTGCCCTTGGCGCCACCCTCGGGAGCCTCTTCCTCTTCACCCTCGGGATGGCCTTGAGCTTGGTGAAATGTTGGCGTACCCTCTTGCACTCCCCCGAGGGTATGCTTGACAGGGTAGCTATGGTTTGGCGGCATGGCTTCTTGAGCATGTCATCGAAGGTTTCTTGTGGCGGGGGTCGGGGCCCCTTGCGGTCGACCGCAGCCACCATGTCTTCATCGTCCGCTTGGGCGGCGTGGCCCTTGCCCTTGCGGCTCTTATCTTTCTTCTTTTTCTTCTTGCTCTCCCGAGGTTGCGATCCCTCGGGCTCCTCTTCCTTGCGCTTTCCCTTGCGAGCCACGATTGAAGCAGAGCCCCGACAGCCTCCTCACATTTGGCGAACTTGGTGGCGATGTCCATCGGCCGTTTGCCTCGGTGGGAGTCCGGCGCCCCGGCTTCTTCACGAGGTCTCGGCAAGTGGTGCCGGCCAAGAAGGCCCGATGGCGTCCGAATCCGTCACATTAGGGAGCTCGGTCGCTGCTTGGAGAAGCGCCGGATGTAGTCGCGCGAGGATTCGTCGGATTTTGTCGGCGGTTTCGGAGATCCCACGAGTTACCGGGGCGTAGGTACGTGCCCCAGGAAGTTACCGCGGAAGGTTCTCACCAAGTCCGCCCAGTTTGATATGAGGTTGGGTGGAAGGTGTTCCAGCTAAGCTCGCGCGCACTCGGAGAGGTACAGGGGCAAATTTCTGATTATCACTTTGTCATCGTGTGCCCCTACGAAGGCGGCACGCCCGGCCGATAGTCGTCCGCCATACCGGGACGAGTCTCTCCCGTGTACTTCTCGAGATGGCTCGGGGGGTCTTAAACGCGCAGGAGTGGTGCCCTCTGATGTCCCCTGGTGAAGGCCCGAGGCCCGAGGGGCGGATCGGGGGAGTACCCTCGGTCCTCTCGACCCACCTGTGCGCCCGTCCCGCTTGTCGCCCCGAGGCGAGCCACCTTCGTAGCAAGCCCGCTGCCGTTCGATCTCGCCCCCGAGGTCGGGCGCCTCCGTTCTTGGTCGCAAGTGCGGGTCTTCTATGAGTTCCCGGGGACCGGGCGGTTGCAACGGTTGTCGCCCCGCGCCTCGGACTGGCCTTGCCGGGGCTCGGCTCGATCCGGTGGGACGAGCCCCGCCAACCTCGCCCAGATTCCTCTCGGCCGTGGCGTCACGGCCCCGATCCCGAAGCGGAACTCTACGCACTGTTGCACCGCCGCCTTGTCAAGGAGTTGGAGGCCTTCCGTATGCGCCCTACCCTCGGTAGTGGAGGGCTCGGGCATTTCTCGTACAAAGCATGGCGGCCGCCGCCACGTTGAGGCGGCCCGTTGAAGCGGGGCCGCTATGCGGGGATTGGAGGCACTCCGGCCCGGTCCGCCACGTCCGCCGCCATTGTGAGCTTGAGGTGCCCCCAGGGCTGCCGCGTTGAGCACTCTCTGCGCGGATGTTCTCGCTCCGGTCGCCGGGGTCGGGCAGATTCCGCCCGGATTCGTTCCTCGCAGATCTCGTGGCCGGGCGTTTTGGCGGCGAGGTGCCGGCGCCGCTCTTGGCTGGACCGGGCGGATACCGCCGGCGCCGAGCTCGCCGTGGCGGTACGTCACGTCATCTTCTTGGAGACGTCGGTGAACTGGCCATCTTGCGGTGGGACCTCGACGTTGAAGCATTCCGTGTGGGGTCATAGTACTCGTCTTCATCGTCGGTGCACGGTGCGCCGAACGCCCGAGGAGGTTTCGATTCTCCGGACGGTAGAGCGAGTCCCTCGGCCTCAGGGACCAGCCCGATTGAACCCGGGAGGGGTGGCATGCCGGGGGGTCGCCCCGCGTCCTTCTAGAGGATGCGCTCCTCCGAAAGTGACTGTCCATGGGATAACGCTCCGTGGAACAGCGGGTGGTCGGCTCGTGCTCTCTGGCGAAGGCTTCGGCGAGGTTTCAAGCCGGGCGAGGATTCACGGGACTCCCTCCGGGATGACCGGAGCGGAGGCGTTTTCCGGACGATTAGGGTTTTCGGGGTACCCTACCACGGCGGGGGTGGCGGGTAAGGTATTTCCCCGGGGCCTAGGGTTCCGGGAGCCCTTCGCGAGTCGGCGCGGGATACGCCGACGGATTCAGAAACCGTTGTTTGACGGCGCCTTGCGCTGCTGATGGTCCGCCTTTTTCGCCTGCGGCGCGGTCGTGATGATGGGCTCGCCCGCGGCGGCGATGCTGCCCTCCCTTCTACCGTGCGTCCGGGCGGAAGGATCATCTCGTAGTTGTGGCTGAGCGCCACAAATGCCAGTGTTCGAAGAACAAGGGTGGTGTTCGCGCGGGAGCTCGTGCTCGCGGTGGTGGAAACGAAGGCGAAACGCCATGAGGGCTGATGGAGATGCAGATTGCACATGGCGCCCCTACCCGGGCGCGCCAAGCGCCGGCGTTGAGGAACGGTGGGTGCCTCGGTGCCGGCAATAAAGAATTTATAAGCCGTGTGCCTCCTCCCTCGATGGCGTAGCGCAAGATGGACACGGGACGCAGCGGTTTATCCTGGTTCAGGCCAGCGGGGGCCCTACGTCCAGCGGGGGTGTGTCCCGCTCGTGTTACCTCGCTCAAAGGTGAGCCTGCGTAGGGGGTTACAGCGGCCGCGGGGGGAGAGACGCTGGTCTCAAGCCCCACGATCGTGGTTATGGTGGTGGTTGTGTGCGTTTCCTCCGTGTGAACTGGAGTTGAGCGAGCTCGAATCGAATCCTCTCTAATGAGGCATTACTCCCCCTTTTATAGGAGAAGGAGAGAGATAATGTTTACACGGGGGTGGACACCTAGGTGGCTAATTCCCGAGGCCGCACGGTTGCATGTCGCTGCCGAGGGGTCGGCCGGCCTGGATGTCGCGAAGCGAAGACACACGTGTCCCGATCCGATGGTGGGCGTGTTGCCGTCGGCGCTGCCCCGAGGGTCCCGTGAGGCGTCCCTCACAATCCGCATGGCGAGGGCGGTCCCGCAGGTCGGCGGGCTATGCGTGTCGTGCCCAGGGTCCGGGTCCATCGTGGCGTTTTTGACGGTGCTCGGGAAATGCACGGTGTCATCGGTTTCCGTCTTGCGGGTGGCGTAACATGTCACGGTTCAGCTTTTTGCGCCCCATCGGTCGGATTGGGGAGGCGATTCGGCGATTCGATTTGATTTGGCGTAATCGATGGCACCGGGCGCCCGCTTGTCGTGGCGATCGCATTGGATGCGGCGGTTTCCCTTCCTCCGGGACGGAACCTCCCACGCCCGAGGGTCGGCGACCCTAGGCGGGCTAGTTGGGCTGCCTCACCCGAGGATGGAGAGCTGGTCTCCCTCGGGCAAGGCGCGGAGTTTTTGCGCCCGAGGGTGGTGAGCTAGGCCACCCTCGGACGAAGCGGAGATTTCTCCCGGGGCTGGTGAGCTAGGCCAGCCTCGGGCCGAAACGGAGATGCGTGGTCGAGTGCGAGCCATGGTTTGGCTTTGTCGGCGTGGAACGTCATGGTTCGTTGTTTTGCGAGAGGTCCTTGACCTTGTCCTTCGTGGCGTAATAAGCTCTTTGCGTCGTGGTGATTCCATTTGGGCGCTTTGTGGGCCGTCTCGCCGCAGGGGCCATCTGTAGGCCGATTCCGTCGTCGTGTGAGCGTCGTGGCTCCATGGCCTGGTCCATCGTCCGTCGGGCTGTCCCTCCGTGCGGGATGATAGCGGGCTAGGTTTTACTGGGCCTTGACAGGCCGGCAGATTCTCACAGTTTGGAGAATGTCTCCGGGGCCCAATATTTAGGTCCCCGACACCTGTGCTCTATATATACATCATGCACCTCCCGGCGGCTTCCTGAATTGGTTCAACTACTCAGCCAATCACCCATCTGAAAACCCAGAGCATTGCTCATATCCTCAATATCCTTACTCATATCCCCATATGTCCCCAACTCCACAGAATTTTTTTGAGCCTACTTGTTTCAATCCGCATCGTCCCATGCCACCAACTTCTTCATCTGAAGCTCCACAAGTAGTCGCTAATGGGCACGGAGATGAGGAGAAGGAGGAGGACGATGAACAAAACAATGACGAAGAAGACAATAGAAACCGGCGCTTGCCCTGGACAGAAGCAGACGACATCAGATTGGTATGTGTTCCTTTTTTAGTTATTGAGTATCTATTATTTAATAACTTTATTTTCTCTTATATTATAGTTGCATTTGGTTGTAGGTGGTGAGTGCGTGGACCAACAACTCAGTCGATCCTCTTGCGGGCAACTGCAAGAAGGGCGACGTGTACTGGAGAAGGCAACCTAAGCAGTGCAAAGACCATTGGGTTAAATCAAATAAGCAGTGCAAAGACAGATAGTGTTTGCTTTGTGAGAAAAAATTGCTTAACAGGAGCGCTTAAGTTAACCGGGCCCATTAAGCGTCCATGCAAGCATTTTTGTATTGTAGATTCAGCTTTTTGATAGACGCTTGCTGACATTTTCTTTCTCTCTCCTTTCAAGCGTTTTTACAGGAGCCCCTCCATTGTACATGGCCTAAAAACAAACCTCACTAAGCTATTTCTCTCAACATGCAAGCTATCCACCAAAGTAATACACTATCATAAACAATTAATATCCACTTAACTATTTCTTTCAACATGCATGCAAGCTATCCACTTAGACAAGGCACTATCATATATAATTAATATCCATTCAGCAAAGCCTCACTAGCTAATATCTCAACATGTAAGTTGTCTAACTAAGCAATGCACTATATAATATCATATTCCTGTATACATATACATCTTTTAATTCTTAGTGATTAACATCCTAACCTATTTATATTCCTTTCTCATACCCGCGGGGACTCCTACCATGGCCTAACTAGGCTCAAAAGATTAGATCTCAAGAAAGTACATCCAAACTATCTAATTAGTTATTTTGTTTACCTACATTTCACACTTCATGTATGTGTCTAAAGATTTGATGTGATGGAGAATCGTGACGATGTGATGGGAAATTCAGATGAACTAAACACAGCCCACGTTGCTTTCAACCAGTTGATTAATCAACAAGTGGTCCAAATCCATTCTCAGCAATAGAAAAGTATACGTACGTAGTCCCCCCTTTTTTTTTTCCCAAATGGCACCATCGTTATTACATTCTTTTTGCTAAATATTCATAAAATTACACGCATATTTATTTGACAAAGATTCTATTTATTTTTAAATTGTGTCTTGTCAAAATGCTAAGATTCATAGCTAGTGGGTACATATAATCATTACTATCTGGCCCAACATAACACAAAAGATCATGCCACTGAACTTTAGTTCCGTTTGAGGGAAGTACTTTAAAACAATGTGATTAGAGAACTAAACAAGAGAAAAAAAAGGCTATGCACTGACCCATTAATTAACTTTTCATGGTTTATATAAGAAGTATGTACATTGTACATTTCCCGATAGTAGTAATATCCTTTATTATTTTATTCTAGACTTTTCTTAATTTGTTTTACTTTACTTTGATATGCATGATCAATGTTTTTTATATTAACATAAATGCACATGACAGGACACCATATTAACAAGAGAGGCTTAAATTAGAGTATCAGTTGAAGCATTTTTAGTGTGCCCATGCTTACCCACACTCACCACACTCACCATATATATGTATCAAGATAGAAAGAGAACACATCAAAAAGGAAGAAGCTAGAAGACGAAATTAATTAGAAGCTAGCTAGGCCACCATTTCATCTTCTCGCTCACTACTAGTACTAGCTAGCTCCTACTTACAAGCTGGCATAGTTATTGCGGTCAACTCATCAGAAGAACAGGACGGGAAAAACCTGCCCTTAATTGACACACACACGCTACTAATGGTATAATGGTATACTCTTCGATCGACCATGCATGATCTGTTTATTTTAATTCTCACGCATGGCAACGCGCATGCATGCATGCACACGTAGTACGATGCCCTGGTGTGGTCTAAACCCAGAGCGCGCCAGCGTTCATGAGCATGGGCACGAGCTCGCCGGCGAGGTGGAGCGACATGACACTGTTGGTGCCGCCGACGAGCTTGCCGCCGATGAAGACGGCGGGGCCCCTGCCGCCGATGAAGACGGCGGGGCGCGCTCCATGTCCTTTCCCCTGGGGACCGGGGTCCCTGTCGAGCTCGTGCACCAGCGCGTTCACGCTCAGGTCCGCCATCAGCTGCGTCACCGTGTGGCACATGCAGCAGCTACTCAGCGTGAACACCACCACCGCACGCTTCGACGCCAGCTGCATCACACGCTCCATTATATTGATTTAATCTCTCTCTCTCTAGATCTACTCTCTCTCTCTCTCAATAGTCAACAAGATGCTAGGTGTGTTAGCAACCCCAACTGGATTGCTAAAGCAACTCAGATAAAAGTAGCAAGGAACAAGCTACAGTACAATCCTAAGGAAGAAGATGAACAGTAATTAAGATAAAAGGTAAATGCCGATTGATAATTTGGTTGATGATTCCCTTCGCCGATTGCTCGTGCCTTTGTACTCGGACTTCAGGCTTGGGCAGGCACGCCACCTGGGCAGGTTCTGGCAGGCTCGGACCATGGCCCATAGGGCCCAATAACGGGAGGTCTTTGACATTCCCCCATCTTTAAAATTCGGCTTGCCCGGCCCAAGCCGATGGAGAAGTTTGGAGCCACCGGGATCCCAAGTGAACTGGACGATCACCTGTTTCTTCAATTCCGTCTTGGGAAGCTGTCCAATATCTTTGGGCAATGCATGTGGAGCTGCAGCATTCAAAGACAGTTGATTCAGCAGGGTCAGCATCTTCTTCTTCATGCTCATGTTCCTCATCATCGACCACATCATCAAGGCCAACATCTATGATTTCAACGATTGCAGGTAGCTCCCATGGTGGCTTCCAGAGCAAGCGAGAACAGAACCAATTAGAAAGCCAAACCACTACTAGGAAGGTTCAAAGTGTTGCTTCAGTTTCAGCAAATGTGACTGCCACCACGACATGTACACTGTCCACCAGAAACACTCCTTGGTGAATGTATGCAGGTAGTATAATCAGGCCCCATTTGTCAACAAGTAGCAGCCCAGCTCTTCTATCAATGATGAGATGCATGAGGTATAACTTCCAGCCAGCATCAATAAAACAAGCCTTGCCTCCAGCTAGGGAGTGTTGTGCAGCACGTTCTGAAGACAGAACCAAAGAAAAGGATAGTAGTACATTGCTGATGACCGGTGAACTTGCAACAGTATCCTCATCTCCTGACAAGTGCAAGATGAACCCACTATAACCTCCTGCAGGGATATGAATCATATGACTGTTGTCACCATTATGGACTGCAGCAAGGCGCCTATGGTGACTTCGAGAATCTTCAGATCTGCCGGCTGCCCAGTCCTTCGGAGGTGCTCATAAGGGTAGGGTTTGCGTACGTGTGTTCATAAGGGTGAGTGTGAGTGCGTGTGAGTGTCTGCGTTGTACTGTGTAATTCTCAAAAAAAAACAAGAGCTTCTGGTCTCGCAGGCCTTCCATCAACAAATTCACCAAAGTCAACAACCTCAACAGAGAAAGGACTGCAAACTGTACCAACACTAGCCATATGTTCCAACATTTCCAGATATATCTTGGTGGCTCCAGAATTCCAGCATATTACCATCAAGTATTCTCAAGACTCTTAACAGTTCAGCAAGCACACGTCTAACTGTTTGTTGAATTGGTACATACCATTGGGGCCTCCAGAGTTGGCCAAAGTGACACGTAACAGAGGTCCTCTCAACCATGTTGAAGGATGGCCATGGTAGAGGATGCAGCCCAGCGTCAAAGCTCACCAACCGAAGTTCTGTAGGTGGAGGCCATGGCGTGTGCTGCCTGTGAAGCACTGCATTCCAGCAATAACAAGATGGAAGTGAAAAACCAAGCTGTATGAGGATGAGACCATTCATCGAACACCTGTTGTGCAAGCCGCTGGGCACCACCAACTGCAACAGCTGTGTATCTGAAGCCTCCAGGGTGTTTCCCTGCGCCATGCCAAGCCCGACGCGAACACCACGGTCTGTAGCCGCGGCCAACTGCGTGGGGATGATGTCGTTGGGCCTGTTGTTGGCAAAGTCGAGGCGGAGGAGGAGGCAGGAACGAGCTCCGTGAGCTGCCGACGAGGGCTTGCGGCGGCGAGCGAGCTCGCAGCACGAGACGTACGAGGCCCGCCCCCTCCGCATCCGGCGGTGCGACGAGGCGTTTGAGATGCACGCGGCGCATCCGCGGGAATCCATGGTGGTCGTGCCGACGCGACGCTGACCGCACGGGGCTAAGCGCCATGCCGGGCGCCATATGAGACGCCGGAGTGGACGCCGCGGCACGGCGGAGCGCCACGAGACGCCGGGAGTGGGACGCGCGCGCACGGCGGAGCGCCATACGAGACGCCGGAGCGGACGCGGCCCGCCGAGGGACCTCGGGAAGCTCCCGAAACGGACGCACGATGGGAACACGGGCGGGCTCGAAGAAGAGGGCGGCGGCCTTGAACCCGGAAGTTGTGGAGGCCGCCCACGTTGATGCGGGACCTACGACCACGCCATTGACGCCGAGGCGACGTGGAGGAGCATGCCGCTGCGGGCGCTGGGCGGAAAGGTCGCCCACGAGGCGGTCGAAGATCTGCTCGGCTTCATGATCGAACGGCACCACGAGGGTGAAGGGCCGCGCCGATCTGTACCTCTCGCGCCGATGGAGGAGAACTTGGCGGTGGCGGTGGCCTCGCCGGGCTACCGGAGAGCGGGCGCCATGAGGAGCTTGTCGGGCGGATTGGATCTGGCGACCTGTTTTTATCCCCAACGACTCAATGGAGCAGTTCACGGCGGCGAGGGGACGCCGCAGAAAAGGTGTCTAGGGCGATGGAGACGAGCTTCTCGGATGCTGGCGTACGCGGAGGTGGCTTCTCGAGCACCTGGATCTGGAGCGAGGACTCCTCGGGCTCCATCTCCCCGATGGCGGAGGAAGCGATGGGTGTGAGGTAGGCGGGCTCAACGTCGGTGGAGGTGTACTTGATGGCCACCGCGTCGACGGGGAAGGCGTCGGAGTCATTGGTTGGAGGCGGTGTCGGGTGTGGAGTCGAACGCGGGAACAGGCTCATTGGGGATGTCGTTGAAGAGACCGCCCCAGTTGTCGGCCACGATCTGAACGGCGTCTTCGACCTGCTCCTTCATCGGCTCGAAGACGCGCTCCGCCGGGAGGGATACCGGCTCAAACAGCCCTCCCCAGTTGTCAGCAACCGCAGCGGCATCGAATTGCGCCGTAGGGGACCGCTCGGGGATGACGATGCGGGTTTTGACGGCAGTGACGCGCCACTCCTGTGCGTCCCGGGACTTGGAGTGGCGCTGCTCCCATCGGGCCTTGATCTCGCCGAACCCTCGAGAATCTCGTCAAGGCAAAGCTGGATTGAGGGATCCATGCCGAGAATCGGCGTGAGCCGATACCTTGTTAGCAACCCCAACTAGATTGCTAAAGCAACTCGGATAAAAGTAGCAAGGAACAAGCAACAGTACAATCCTTAGGAAGAAGATGAACAGTAACTAAGATAAGCGGTAAATGCTGATTGATAATTTGGTTGATGATTCCCTTCGCCAGTTGCTCGTGCCTTTGTACTCGGACTTCAGGCTTGGGCAGGCACGCCCACCAGGGCAGGCTCGGCAGGCTCGGACCATGGCCCATAGGGCCCAACAACGGTAGGCCCCCGACAAGGTGTCGTGGAGATCGATCGATGAGTAGTGAGTATGGGACGAGGGCGACTGATGGTTCCGTAGCAGAGGGCTGGCTGCCTTTTATAGAGTTTGCAGCCTGCTAGGTTTCCCATAAAGGGGTCCAGATTTACTATCACCCTAGCTAGCTAGTGCTGCATGGAATTCATCAACTTTTTCCAGCACAATCTAGTTTACTGTTATCATGAGTACTGAACGAAGAGCTAGCTGATCTTGGAGCTTCTGGATCGGAAAAAGCAAAATGTTCCAAGGAATCAATAAGTGTGTCTAACTAGTTAGAGCTTGCTAGCTTAGCTAGGAGTCTAGGACCATATACATAAAACACTCATGTGGTACATGTTTGATCGACTTCCAAAGATATATACTAAAGTAATTAGTTGAAGGTACCATATTTGAAGATTTGAAATCCAAAATGCTCTGTGGTTGCTCATATTGCTTTGTTGGAAAGGATGGTATGGATGCATGGGACCAATCTAGATGTTTGGATAATGCATTAGCCGTCTTTTCCAACAGGAACCAAGGAATATATCTTTCGAATTGTGTGTTGCATTGACCAAGCTACTGAGAATCTACAACCCTACACTTTTTTTTTCCTTCTCTTAGATCTGATTTCATTATTCAAATATGTTTTGCAAATCAAACTATTTGAATGGATCAATTTCATGTCCTAAAAAAAATGTTCTGGACAGAGAAGGGGTTGCCTTCGCAAGGCACCATGCCATGCAACATAATACGAGGGCATTCAATGGGTTAATATAGGTTAGTTCACCAAGCCTATACCCGAACCCTAGAGTTATTGTGGCTAATAGTGGCCTCCAAATATTCCAAATAAATCTTAAAGACTCATTCATGTGTGTGTATATGGGGAAGTGTAGAAACTTTAGTCGCACTTCGCTAGTTGAAATAGAGGACATTCATGTGTATGGCCTCTTAGGTGTATGCCCTGGAAAAAATGCCTCTTAGGTGTATGACCTCTTTTTTTTTTTTTCCTGATCTATGGCCCTGGAACAAATTTTGTTTGGCTCTATGGCCTTCCGTCCGTTTTGGACAGCAAATGGTGTTAAGTCCGTGGTAAAAAAAAAACCGTTTTACCCCTAGCAAAAATAAACAAATAAAATGCAGAGTTTTTTTTTTTTTTTGTATATTTAGGGCAATGTTAAGCAAATAAATTCACACAACCACATATGTCAAGTAGACGTATATTTTTTATGTGTGAATGTGTGGATTTAATTGCTTAATATTACTCTAAATATACAACAAACAAATAAAACTTTGTATTTTAGTTTTTTTAACTAGGGGTAAAATTATCTTTTTATCTCGACTTAACACCATTAGCTGTCCAAGACGAGCGGAAGGCCATAGAGCCAAAGAAAATTCATTCTAGGGCCATAGAGCAAAGTTAAAAAAATAAGGCCGTACACCTAAGAGACATTTTTTCCAGGGCCATAGGGCAACCCACCCCCCCCACACACACACACACACACAAAAAAAAAAAAAAATCTTCAAGCACCATTCATGTGTGTATATGGGGAGGAGAAGCTTTAGCCCCACTTTGCTAGTTGAAGTGGAGGATATTTATGTGTGTATATGGGGAAGTGGACAAACTTTACTCCCACTTTGCTAGCTGAAATGGAGGCTGTCATGCTTAAATATGGAAGCCTTCTTTACTTCATCAAGTCTAACAAACAAGTGAACTCCATATGTACTATCTCCCTCATAGGGCCAACCTCAAGCCAGGACGAAGAGCGCAGGCATGTGGCACTTCCATAAATGGCCCGCCAAAATTTGACTCATGACCTTGTGGGAGCGCTCCCTCGCCTTTTGAAGTTTTAGTTTTTGGTTACCTAAGTCTGTAAATTGGAAACCCAGTTGGTTTATGTCATGATTGTGACAACACGAGATCGTGCAAGACATCTCTCTATACACAGACAACCTATCCGCCACCACCTGTAACATGTCTATTCAAGTAATGGTTTTGTCTCTTTTCCGCTATTATGCTGCTGTCGTAGGCACATCCCGAGCGCCTGCATGCACAGGCGACCGGGAGAGTAGATCTCTGGAACTGCTCTCACCAACATGTCAGCTCCTCTTCCATTAAAAACGGTGCTATGCACCGTCGTCTCTGCTGCCAAAGAGGCAGAACAATGAGACAGTGACCATGCTAATGATTATAGTTTCTTAATTTTTCGACATAATAAGAGTATGACACATCAATGCAGATATTCTCATGGTAATATAGTATACAGTAAAATACTTTTAATGGCGCATTATTTTAAAATGAGAAGTTGTTTTGTTAACTGTATAAGAAGATTATAGAATTAAAGAACTTCAGTGTGCTTAATGTTACTCTTACAAATGATCTTCCAATTCTGGAACGGTGTGTCACTACCAGAAACCTTATTAATTTCGGCTCATGCCAAAAACATAACAAGTCTACAACCAAAGTTTGTGCTATTTTTACTCTTTTACAACAAATGTACAATATCTTGCAACAAATGCACACATCCTTATAAATTAACAAACTGTACGTACACATGAAATTTAATCTAATATTGCCCCATATATAGGCTACAAGAATATGAATTTATATGTGTCAATTTCTTGTCAACTCCAGATGTGCCTAAGCTACCAACAGCAATCACTACTACAGATTCGCACATCACTGCCGCCGGCGTCACTGCCAGAATCTAGTCCACCGGCAGTGATGACCAGTTCAGGTGTGGGAAAATCAGAAAATCCATGGACTCGACCAATACCGACAGTGAAGATTTACATCACTATCGGGTTGAATCGTTCCCCGGCAGTGATCTTGATGGACACAGATCACTGCCGGGATTGAAATAAGAACCGATAGCGATTTGAAGACAAGGAACAGTAAAACAAACGATAGAAAAAGAAAATTGACACGCATCAGATTAACAAACGACTGCTTCATTAGAAGATAATAGATAATATTTTACAAGTACATAACAATACTAGATAACTAATAAAAGCGGCCTAGCTAGGCCGCCGCCTTCCTGGCCGCCCTAGGCCGCGTTCCCGCCGGCGGCCGCCTCCGCCTTCTCCGGTATCCCCTCCGTGAGGATATCGGCAATGGCGTCGATCTTGAAGGCGTAGAAGTTGACCTTCTCCTCCAAGGGCATATTCACCCTTGGCGGGCCGACTTCTTCGGCCGTGTCGTTGAGCTTGCGGAGGGGGCAGCGTTGAGGCGCTCCGGGCGGCGTATCTTGGCGTAGGTGTGGTTGCCGGCCATGTCGACGATCGTCGGAGGCGTCCGCGATCGATGAGGCTGCTTGTGTGAACGGGGTTATGGAAAGAGAGGTTAGCGATCGAGTCAAGATTGTAATCAGAGGGTGTATAAATAGTAACAAGCCGCGACATGCATGCAGTTGATTGTCATTTCCCAAGGACGGCGCCATAAAAAAGACGGCTACTAGGCACTCAAACGGCGACCAGCTACGATCCAATGGCCGTCTCTGCGGCACTCAAAGGGTGACCGGCTCTGCGCGTTTGCGCACGTTTTTCTCAATCGTCGCTTCCACGGCAATCAAAGGCGTCGGGTCAGGCGTTTCGTAGCGTTTCCAATGGCTGCTTTCTCGGCTACCCGCTGCGTTTCCCAAGGCACCCAATCCTGAGCCCCATGTTCGATGCCCCACCGAGCCAGTTTTTGACCATTTTTTTCAATGAACGGTGCTCTAGTTTAGGATTCCAAATCAACTTTAAATGATATTTTTTAAACTACCATAGATATTTATTTGATACCATAGATATAAATGGCGCTCACCGTGTGGACGAAATCTAATGATATTTATTTGATAGCATAGATAGATATCTAATACACCATTGTTATTCTAAAACAAGGAATGCTTTACATTATTTACCATCGCAACAAGAACCACACATACCTTTAGAAGATGATGCCGACGGCAGGGGGAGGAGATCGAGAAACTTGCTTACCCAAGCAAGAGCATGGACAAATGACATAGCACGTCCACAATACGTCCACAACACTAACCTATTTAAAGAAACAAAGTTGTACCGCCCCAACGGATAGCTGTCATGTTTTTTTTTTCTTTTTGACAAGCGGGGATAGCTGTCATGTTTACTAGGTGCGATGCACCGCTGTGGTGTTTACAGAGGCCCTGTGGGAGCAAAGTGATAGGTCACGGCGGTGCATGCATGGCGCTCGCGTGAAGAATTGCATGGCCAGTATTCACTACCGGTTCCACATTCACCAACCGACAGTGTCTCTACTTCCGATGAGAAAAGGCTGTGCACCTGCTGCAGCGTCGATGGGTTATATCAATGTCGGGCATAACACACGGGTGTAATTTTACAACCGGCAATGATCTCAAAATCACTTTGCGGTGTTAGCTATCCGGCGGTGATTTTTCATATCCTTTGCGGGTTAAAACTAAGACCCGGCGGTGATTACAAATTGTCAGCGAGGCTGACAGTTCTCCCCCCTTGACCACTACACCAAACCGAGCCTTTGCTGCCGCGTTCTTTGTACCACGGCCAGGACCTCAACCACGACATCTAGCCTATATAAACGGCCAGAGCGGCGCTTTGTTTTGCACCCCAGTTTCTCCGCAGTGTTCTTCGTCAGTTCATCCTGTAGTTGCCACTCTCTCCTCATAGTACATGGCATAGTTTAGTATTTTAGTGTCTCGGGTTTTTGGTCTAGGAACTCCTTCTCGATTATTTGCCTAGTTCTTCGTCCTCGATTTTCTTTGCTACTTTCTACATACATATATGGCCTCTCTTTGGGAGAAAGCCCTAAACATACTGGATATCGCGTAGTCCATGAAAATGGTTTACACAAAAGGTGCTAGAAGAGTTTTACTGAAGATAGAGCCACGCCGGAGGTTGGAGATGCTGCTGGGTATGAAGATTCACGGAGCCATCGTTCCGTTAAGGGTCGAGCTCTGGGCTCATATTAAGAGTCATGCCCTCGGCTATGTTTTGGGGTGTAAATGTGGATGCAAATTAAACCCTAGGCACAAGGGCATATATGAATCATATGGATGGACAGCGGCGGCCGAGGTCCATTGGACGGAGGATGAAGTGAGACAATGCAAAATCCAAATGGACCTCTCCAACATGGAGCCAAGCAAGAAGGTTGAAGAAGAAAAAATCTTCTTCATCATCTCCGGTTGAATCTCATCCTCCAACCTCCTCGGGCGGTTCTTCGACCTAGCTCGGCGCTTCTTCGACCTGCGAGATGCTAGAAGAGTCTTACTAAAGGCGGTTAAATTTTAACGTGTTTGTGCACTTTGATTGTAGCATTGACCTATCTCTGAATAGGTCTTTGTTATCTTATATTTAGTTTTAATGTAAGGTCTTTGTTATCGAAATATGTAACCAAATTTATTATACATTTGTATTTTTATTTACTATATGTTACTATAAATTTATATTATTTGCATGGATGTTTTTTTTTGACTCTTCGATATCTTTGAGTTCCCATTTTTTCCCCTTCATCGAACATAATAAAAGGCGAAATACAACAAGAATCCCTATTGAAATCGAACTAATCCAAATCCAATAGAAATGAAATCAAGATATATATACAATTGATAAGAATATCTTTGTATAGAACTTGATATGGAATCCAACTTAGGGCGGTTCGTCAAGCATCTACTCCTATGCAAAAAGTTCTACATGCATGGCGTTTTGCAAGCAAGCATGCATGCAAAACTAAAGCTTAAGTGATGAGATTGTGAATTCACCGCGCCGTACAACAAACAACCCGGTAGTGATAATGGACTTCAGCGTCGGGTATCTTAACACCCGGCGGTGATGTTCCTCGCCCTCAAGTAGTATAAATCAAGGCACCCGGCCACATAAACACACATACCCCGCACGCACCCACGAGCTCGACTTCTTGTTTTTACACTCACTCCTCATGAAATCCACTCACCTCTCTCTCTCTAGAGATTTGGTCATGACTCTTGGATATTTTATTGGTATTGATATTTTTCTTGTCAAGAATTCTATATATATATATATATATATATATATATATATATATATATATATATATATTCATATATATATATATATTCATGAGCTTTTTTTTCCTTTTTGCATTTTTATCGATCGGTGGTGGTATGAGTGGGCCTCCGCCTTTGCCGCCACCACAACAACCAGGTTTTTCCATTTGGCGATGAGCCATTCGCTCCCGCAGGTGGACACAAGGCCATTCCCTTATCCCGCCTATCGTATGAAAAAATTTCTAACATCTTTTGATTTCTTATTATACTATAACAAATGCATGGATAATTAGTTTAGTTGGAGAATGGCTAACCTTGTTGCATTTATATGTGCCGTAGACTTTATCCCTAGTAGAATGGTCAGTAAAACAACACTTAACCATTCTTTATCTCGGGTTTCGTGGAGAGCACGACATCTAGAACAACACCACATGGTCATCAGCTATACAGGTGTGAACTAAGTTTTTCCCATCCTTTCGAGGGGTCCAGAAACAAATGACCACCTAATCCACGAGATGGGAAGCGGGACAACGTCCGTGCTAAACGCTTCAGTTCAATGCCCGCCTGATTTCTCGACTTCAAGACACAAGCTTTGTCTTCTCGCAATATCACTCGGTGCAATATAGCGAATATGTTGGGAGTTACAACCAGGATGATGTGGTAATAAATTAAATTCATCATTGACACATACCTTTGTCGTGAAAAATTATTTGATGTTATTATATTAGAATCACATCATCTTCATTCGTTTTGATTTTTTCTCCCGCTTGCGATTTTGCTCCACGATCTTACTTATGCCGCATGTGGCTTGGTGGCCATTCTCGACCAAGCTACATACCAACTCGGGTATGCTTGGGACTTCTGTGCACGCCTCGGCCAGCAAACTACGGAAGGACGACAATACTGCATAAGGTTTACTGACAGGGACAATGGTCATTCAGTAGGTTACATCTATAGTCGAGCATTTTTATGGCCTTGCGAGGGATGAGAGAGTGCAATCATATGGGCATTGACCTTCATCGACTCAAGCGGATACTTAATCCGTGACATCGATTTTTCTCTCTCATTACTCATTCACGATTCAACGATGAGGATCGAAAGCATGGGACACATCCCCACCCGCCCCGCCTCTCACGAGAAGGAAAGAAGACACGCGTGTGACCAAATCGCGACATCGGGGCAATTAGCGTGGAAAGTGGATCAAGGTGACCATGGGATGAATATATACATATGCGATGCGCCATTTGCGTCACATCTCTTTAGGATGGCGGCGGTGGCTCCTCCAAGATCCGTCGGTCAATCTCTCCTAAGCGCGGCCATTGCAGCGAAGCTCTCTCCCCCCACTTCCACTAGCGGCGGGCGGCGAGCCTCAACCCTAAGAACGACGATGATGGCGGTGGCGGCGGCGCGGCGTGGGATCCATCCCCTTCGTCAATGGTGCATCCGTGGCGGCGGCAACCCAATGGACCGCCCTCTCGGGTGGTCAACGGTGCATTGGCGCCTTTGCTCAACGAATCCACGCGATGGCGCCTGGCAGGCTACACACTACTCTACCTCCCACTGTTCGTCACCCAGTGCTTCGGCGCCTCCTCCTCACCCAATCAACCGGCGGCTCAGGGCTCAACGGAACGATGTACAGCCTGCGGTGTTTTGTCCTCCTCTCAACATCCTCGGCGTGGGGTCGGGCGCAACGCCGTCGGTGGCCCTTGGTTCTATGGTCGGGAGACGACGGCGGCCCTTCAATCCATGCCTTCTCAAGCCGGGACGACGGGGGACAAGTAAAATCTAGGCAAGTCCCAATTTCGTTTGTGTTAATCCTCAATCGAAAGCATTGACTTGTCCCTCGGCACTCGGTAGATGAATACGGATCTTAGGAATCCCATCTGAATCAAGGCTTGCCGAAGCAGTTATGGAGCTGCAAAAAAAATCGATCCGTGACATGCTTGGTTGCACTAGTAACGAAATGATTTTGCGTGATACTGCAAAATCTTTTCCGTGGCGGGCACTTTTTGCCCGATCACGGAAAATGCCCCGCCACGCCCAGTTTTTTTTACGTGGCACCTTAACATGCTTCGCCACGGGAAAATAGTGTATTTTCCGTGGCGGTTGTGTTAAGGTGCGCGCCACGCAAAATCAATTTACCGTGGGGGGCATATTATGTGGCCCGTCATCTAAAATCAGGTCCAGCCCGTTACTGTTTTGAGGCCCAATATCCGGTGTCCAAAAGATATAACAAGTCCTAGGGTTCCCCTAAAGAAAAAAAAAAACCAAGTGATAGTGTCCAGCCGACAGTTCTCTTTCTCTTCCCTCCCGACACTTCTTCTCTCCTCCGCCGGGCGTCGTGGTCCTCCCTTCTCCGCCCGTGAGCCACGGCGTGGCGGGCGGCCTCACGGAATCTACAGCGTGTGCGGCGGCGGCCTCCCGGGCACGGCTTCCTCGGCGGCGGACGCGCGCCTCCACGGCGGGCGGGCTTCCTCGAGGGGCGGCGACCCGCGGCCTCCCGCGGCGCGGATTCGAGTCCCCGAGCGGGTTCAGCGGCGCGCGGGCTTCACGGCGTGGATCGAGTGCGGGATCCGGCGGATCGAGTCCTCCTCGGCGGGGATCACGGTGGCGTCGCGGCGGCCGCATCCTCCCTCACCGCGCGCCGTCCCTCTCCAGCAAAGGCGGGGGGCGGGCAGCCGAGGGGCGGCGGATCACGCCCTGCGATTACGCCGCCTCCTCCCCTCATCGCCGGCCGGTGGATCGGCAAACCTCCCTCCCACCTTCGGGGCGGTGGATCCCGGCGCCGCCCCTCCTCCCCTCCTTCGATCTGGCTGGCCTCCCTACCCACTCACGGGAGGCGGATCTAGGGTTGGCCACGTGAGGAGGAGCTCCGTGGCGGGATCTCGCATCGACGAGCTCGGCGGGCGGTAGCCCTGGATGGGCTCGCCCGGGATGGGTCGGCCTGGTTTTTTTTGCTTTTTTTTATTTTTCGGAATCATTTACCGCGGGCGGGCATCCTACCATGCCCGCCACGGTAATAGATTTTGTGTGACGGGCACCGTAGCCCGCCACGCAAAACATCACAATTTACCGCGGACCTCACCGGGTGACGGGCTACAAAGTGCTGCCACGCAAAATCGAAAGTGCCCGCCACGCAAAACAATTTGGGTACTAGTGTTGACTGATGATGAACCGTGAGGAATTGGGAGTTAACACAAGCTATTTGGTGGACTCGATTCTGATGTATTTACAAGCATGTACATATATCTTGCCTACCGAATTAAGTTTTGCTGCAAAAAAGTTATTGGATCCGCCCCTGTAGCTGGTCTTGGGTTGTTGGTTTGCTCGGTAGAGAATAGAGATGGAGGCCGGGTTAGGGAGGAACTAAATTGTTTTTGTTTCTGCATTGGTACCTGGGCTAATGCTTTTTGTTTACAACTTCTATCTTAGGGAAAAAATTATTTGCTCATTTGCTGGATTTGTGCAGGCTAACTTTCTTCAAGCTGCTGTTGACTACAAGGAGAAGATTGGATTCAAAGGTAATTCAGTCCTGTTTCTTTATGTTTATTATCTTTACTATGCCAATTTGGTGATAGAGCTAAGATTTTTTTCCAGGAACACTGCTGATAGAGACTAAACCCCAAGAACCTACAAAACATCAGTAAGCTTCTTACTCAGGACTGAATTAGCAAAATATCCTACAGGATCCAGAAGCACTGATCCTTGTTTGTCTGGCAAGTATCACTGGGATGTTGCAACTACATTTGCTTTTCTACAGAAGTACGGTCTTATAGGTAATATACAATTTCTATATTTTCTGGATGTGCATACATTGTCAGCATACTTCTGTAAGTGAAGCATGATTTTTTGATTGCATGAAGCATGTGTGAATTTAACCATCTATTCTGAAAGTATCCCTTGTTTTCTGTATCACATGACACAGGAGAGTTCAAGATTAATGTTTAGTGAAACCATGCTACTCTATCAAGACATAGGTAAGTTAGTCTTGGAATTTGCCCGCAAAGGATTAGATTGGAATTGTGTAGGCTGTGATGTTGCTCTATGGCTTCGAACAGTCTAGGAAAGGAGACTTTGAGATGCTAGAAAAGAAGGTTCTAGATTGGGGTGAGCCCACTTTTCAAGATTGCATATTCTGATTTCGTGGAATACACTAGCGAACCTGGAAAAAGGTCAACTGCCCTTGATAGGACCCAATCGACGAGCTCACACCGGTTAATGTGATTGAAACAAAAAATCTACCTCTCAAGGTACTTCTGACTTTTTGGTAGCAATTTTAAGAAATTAACTAGAGTTCCAGATTGCTCCTTCATGCCTCTGGTGACACAGCAGAGTGAGATTCTAGCCATCTTTGATGATCCATGAAGCATGGTTATGAAAATTTAGGAGCATCTTTTCCCAATTTTATTTGTTATACATCAGTTGAAATGGAAATTTGGATCACTGATAAATGAATGTAGCTTAGGGTTTTTGGCATAGCGAAATAATAATAATTTATTCCTTTTTCGAAACTAAGGTCTCTGATTGCAACCAGCAGCCTATGCAAACTTCTCAAGATTGTCAAAATGGCAGATTATAACCAGCTATGCAGACACACGGGTGGTGGTGTCCCAATAGGCAGTGACTGTTGAGATGGATATTCTTTTGTTTAAGCACAAAATTATGATCAATTGTGGCTAGAGTTGCTGACCCTGTCATGCCATCCGCCCTCCCCGTGAACCCGAGCACCGTGTCCAGTCCTAGGTGTTCAGAAAGATTTTAATCTATTTCAAGGCATTGCAAGTTATTTCTGGATTTACGCCAGCCTGCAAGCTCCACAGTGAGGTATGTGGTTAGTTATGGCACTCAAATTCCAACTATGATTTGGTTCTTACAAGATTGAATTATTAACTAGCAGTGCTGCTAAGGTACCAGGTTTCTAGGAAATTTGAGGTTAAATTTATTCTTGTTTGATTTATTTTTATGATGACTGACTGATCGATGTGCTGCTAAGGTATACAATAGCTTTGGAGTTCTTATGATGAAAGTCTTGGCGGACATTTTGACAGCTTGCCTGAAGATCTCGAAAGACATGTTTAAGGAATTAGGCAAATTTTAATTCGATGGTTAATGCAAGAAATAACTTAATTATGCCTTGGTATGCATAAGTGTATCTCGGATTGTATACATGGTCATATATGAAGGTTGAACTACGGAAAACAAAATGTATTGCCGTTTTGGCACTCAAATTCCAACTATGATTTGGTTCTTACAAGATTGAATTATTAACTAGCAGTGCTGCTAAGGTACCAGGTTTCTAGGAAATTTGAGGTTAAATTTATTCTTGTTTGATTTATTTTTATGATGACTGACTGATCGATGTGCTGCTAAGGTATACAATAGCTTTGGAGTTCTTATGATGAAAGTCTTGGCGGACATTTTGACAGCTTGCCTGAAGATCTCGAAAAGACATGTTTAAGGAATTAGGCAAATTTTAATTCGATGGTTAATGCAAGAAATAACTTAATTATGCCTTGGTATGCATAAGTGTATCTCGGATTGTATACATGGTCATATATGAAGGTTGAACTCTGGAAAACAAAATGTATTGCCGTTTTGGTTATTTTCATGTGTATCATGAAATGAAGCCGTAAAGCGTTAGCACGGCACTATACTAGTACATGATATTTGTACAAACCTATCTTCATTGTGCATGGTGGGCGAATAATGATCCCGATCCGACGATGTTGATTAGTGTGTTTATTTAGCTAGGTTAATTTGTAAGGTTGTAGTTTTTCCTAATTTGTAAAGTTCTTGTGCTACCTGTGGTTCATATGTATTCCGGTGTCATAGTGGTCTCAAACTTTTTCCCGGTCTTGCACAGTGCAAAGGGTGAAGCAAACTTAAAAGTTTGAGATTTTTCGGAGTTGGTTTGATACTTTTTCGAGTTTAATTGAATTTCTACGCCGAAATTACCGAGCGTAGGAGGCAAATTATAGATTGAGCGAGCGTTCCCATGAAAAGAGCTGGAATGCTACTAAAGTTTTCCATAGGGTCTCATATGCCCTAGGAGGCAAATCAATCGTGGAGGTCGATGTAAAATTCTTGTGGTTCCATGATGTAATTAGACATCTTTGGCCCGTGCTACGACGAAGAAAAACATAGTAATAAAAATATTGATCAAAAAAAAACCTAAGGGTCACAATTTGGGTGTACATGACTGCAAAAAAAAAAAAAATTCAAGCCATTTGGACCTAGGAGGATTACACATGCTTCACGTAGGTACATGATCCCTTTCGTCGAACCATGACTATACACATAGGTTCCCCGTGCTACCTATGGTTCATATGTATTTCGGTTGTAAGTAGTGGTCTCAAACTTTTTCTTGGTCTTGCACATACAAAGGGTGAGGTAAACCGAGAAAAGTTTGAGATTTTTCGGAGTTGGTTTGGTACTTTTTTCGAGTTTAATTGAATTTCTACGTGACGTCATTTTGAGTAATTATAGGTTGAACCGAGCGTACTCACTAAAAAAAGCCGGAATGCTTTAAAACTTTTTCCATAGGGTCACATGTGCCCTAGGAGGCAAATCACAAGTGGAGGTCGATGTAAAATTTTTGTGTTTCCATGATGTAATTAGCCATCTTTTGGCCCGTTTAGCATGAAGAAAAACATAGTAATAAAAAAAATTATCAGAAAAACCGAAGATCTTATGTGGGGTCATAATTTGGGTGTACATGACTGCAAAAAAAAAAATTCAAGCCATTTGGACCTAGGAGGATTACACAAGCTTCACAGAGGTAAATGATCCCTTTCGTCGAACCATGACTATACACATAGGTTCTTGTGCTACCTATGGTTCATATGTATTTCGGTAGTCGTAATGGCCTCAAACTTTTTTCTCGTCTTGCACATGCAAAGGGTGAGGTAACCAAAAAGTTTGAGATTTTTCGGAGTTGGTTTGGTACTTTTTTGAGTTTAATTGAATTTCTACGCGATGCCACCGAGTAATTATAGGTTGAACTGAGCGTACCCACGAAAATAGCTGGAATGCTACTAAAGTTTTCCATAGGGTCTCATGTGCCCTAGGAGGCAAATCACTGTGGAGGTCTATGAAAAATTCTTGTGGTTCCATGATGTAATTAGCCATCTTTGGCCCGTGCTACCCGAAGAAAAACATAGTAACAAAAATATTGATCAAAAAACCTAAGATCTTGTGTGGGGTCACAATTTGGGTGTACATATTTGCAAAAAAAATTCAAGCCATTTGGACCTAGGAGGATTACACATGCTTCACAGAGGTACATGATCCGTTTCGTCAAACCATGACTATACACATTGGTTCTTGTGCTACCTATGGTTCATATGTATTTCGGTGTCGTAGTGGTCTCAAACTTTTTCTTGGTCTTGCAAATACAAAGGGTGAGGTAACCAGAAAGTTTGAGATTTTTGGAGTTGGTTTGGTACTTTTTCGAGTTTAATTGAATTTCGGTAGCGACATCACCGAAAGTAATTATAGGTTGAAATGAGCGTACCCAAAAAAAAAAGCCGGAATGTTTGTAAAAACTTTTCCATAGGGTCTCATGTGCCCTAGGAGGCAAATCTTTGTGGAGGTCGATGTAAAATTCTTGTGTTTCCATGATGTAATTAGCCATCTTTTTGGCCCGTTTAGCACGAAGAAAAACATAGTAATAAAAAAATTAATCAGAAAAACCTAAGATCTTATGTGGGGTCATAATTTGGGTGTACATGACTGTAAAAAGTCAAGCCATTTGGACCTAGGAGGATTACACATGCTTCACAAAGATACATCATACCTTTCATCGAACCATTACTATACACATAGGTTCTTGTACTACCTGTGGTTCATATGTATTCCGGTGTTGTAGTGGTCTCAAACTTTTTCTCAGTCTTGCACATGCAAAGGATGAGGCAACCAGAAAGTTTGAGATTTTTCAAAGTTGGTTCGGTACTTTTTCGAGTTTAATTGAATTTCTGGCGTGGACGCCACGAGTAATTATATGTTGAATCGAGCGTACCCATGAAAAGAGCCGGAATCTTTGCTAAGCTTTTCCATAGGGTCTCGATGTGCCCTAGGAGGCAAATCTTTTGTGGAGGTCGATGTAATATTCTTGTGGTTCCATGATGTAATTAGCCATCTTTTGGCCCATTTAGCATGAAGAAAAACATAGTAATAAAAATAGTGATCAGAAAACCTAAGATCTTATGTGGGGTCATAATTTGGGTGTACAAGACCGCAAAAAAAAAAAAATTAAAGCCATTTGGACCTAGGAGGATTACACATGCTTCACGAGAGGTACATGATCCCTTTCGTCGAACCATGACTATACACATAGGTTCTTGTGCTACCTATGGTTCATGTGTATTTCGGTGTCGTAATGGCCTCAAACTTTTTCTCAGTCTTGCACATGCAAAGGGTGAGGTAACCAAAAAGTTTGAGATTTTTCGGAGTTGGTTTGGTACTTTTTCGAGTTTAATTGAATTTCTACGCGATGCCACCGAGTAATTATAGGTTGAACTGAGTGTACCTTAAAAAAAAGAGCTGGAATGCTACTAAAGTTTTCCATAGGGTCTCATGTGCCCTAGGAGGCAAATCACTTTGTGGAGGTCGATGTAAAATTCTTGTGGTTCCATGATGTAATTAGCCATCTTTGGCCCGTTTAGCCCAAAGAAAAAACATAGTAATAAAAATATTGATCAAAAAACCTAAGATCTTGTGTGGGGTTATAATTTGGGTGTACATGACCAAAAAAAAAAAAAAAAAAAATTAAAGCCATTTGGACCTAGGAGGATTACACATACTTCACAGAGGTACATGATCCCTTTCGGTCGAACCATGACTATACACATAGGTTCTTGTGCTACTTATGGTTCATATGTTTTTCGGTGTTGTAGTGGCCTCAAACTTTTTCTTGGTCTTGCACATGCAAAGGGTGAGGTAAACTAGAAAGTTTGAGATTTTTTGTAGTTGGTTTGGTACTTTTTGAGTTTAATTGAATTTCTACGACGAAACCGACTAATTATATGTTGAACTGAGCATACCCATGAAAAGAGCCGGAATCTTTGCTAAACTTTTCCATAGGGTCTCATGTGCCCTAGAAGGCAAATCACCGTGGAGGTCGATGTAAAATTCTTGTGTTACCATGATGTTATTAGCCATCTTTTGGCCCGTTTAGCACGAAGAAAAACATAGTAATAAAAAAATTTATCAGAAAAACCTAAGATCTTATGTGGGGTCATAATTTGGGTGTACATGACTGTAAAAAACTCAAGCCATTTGGACCTAGGAGGATTACACATGCTTCACAAAGTTACATGATCCCTTTCATCGAACCATTGCTATACACATAGGTTCTTGTGCTACCTGTGGTTCATATGTATTCCGGTGTCGTAGTGGCCTCATACTTTTTCTCAGTATTGCACATACAAAGGGTGAGGCAACCAGAAAGTTTGAGCTTTTTCAGAGTTGGTTTGGTACTTTTTCGAGTTTAATTGAATTTCTGCACGACGCCACCGAGTAATTATAGGTTGAACTGAGCGTACCCACAAAAAGAGTTGGAATGCTACTAAAGTTTTCCATAGGGTCTCATGTGCCCTAGGAGGCAAATCATTGTGGAGGCCGATGTAAAATTCTTGTGGTTCCATGATGTAATTAACCATCTTTGGCCCGTTTAGCATTTAAGAAAAACATAGTAATAAAAATATTGATCGAAAAAAAACATAAGATCTTCTTTGGGGTCATAATTTGGGTGTACATGACGCAAAAAAAAAAAAAAAAAAAATTCAAGCCATTTGGACCTAGGAGGATTACACATGCTTCACAAAGTTGCATGATCCCTTTCATCGAACCATTACTATACACATAGGTTCTTGTGCTACCTATGGTTCATATGTATTTCGGTGTCGTAGTGGCCTCAGACTTTTTCTTAGTCTTGCACATGCAAAGTGTGAGGCAACCAGAAAGTTTGAGATTTTTCAGAGTTGGTTTGGTACTTTTTTGAGTTTAATTGAATTTCTGCGTGACGCCACCAAGTAATTATAGGTTGAATTGAGCGTACCCACAAAAAGAGCCGGAATGTTGCTAAACTTTTCCATAGGGTCCGATGTGCCCTAGGAGGCAAATCACTGTGGAGGTCGATGTAAATTTTTGTGGTTCCATGATGTAATTAGCCATCTTTGGCCCGTTTAGCACCTAAGAAAAACATAGTAATAAAAATATTGATAAAAAAAACCTAAGATCTTGTGTGGGGTTATAATTTGGGTGTACATGACTGCAAAAAAAAATTAAAGCCATTTGGACCTAGGAGGATTACACATACTTCACAGAGGTACATGATCCCTTTCGTCGAACCATGACTATACACATATGTTCTTGTGCTACTTATGGTTCATATGTTTTTCGGTGTCGTAGTGGCCTCAAACTTTTTCTCGGTCTTGCACATGCAAAGGGTGTGAGGTAACCAGAAAGTTTGAGATTTTTGTAGTTGGTTTGGTACTTTTTCGAGTTTAATTGAATTTCTACGTGACGCCACCGACTAATTATATGTTGGGCGAGCATACCCACGAAAAGAGCCGGAATCTTTGCTAAACTTTTCCATAGGGTCTCATGTGCCCTAGAAGGCAAATCACTTTGGGAGGTCGATGTAAAATTCTTGTGTTACCATGATGTTATTAGCCATCTTTTGGCCCGTTTAGCACCTAAGAAAAAACATAGTAATAAAAAAATTATCAAAAAAAACCTAAGATCTTATGTGGGGTCGTAATTTGGGTGTACATGACCAAAAAAAAAAAAAAAAAAAATTCAAGCTATTTGGACCTAGGAGGATTACACATGCTTCACAAAGGTACATGATCCCTTTCATCGAACCATTACTATACACATAGGTTCTTGTGCTACATGTGGTTCATTTGTATTCCGGGTGTCGTAGTGGCCTCAAACTTTTTCTTAGTCTTGCACATGCAATAGGTGAGGCAAACCAGAAAGTTTGAGATTTTTCGTGAGTTGGTTTGGTACTTTTTCGAAGTTTAATTGAATTTCTACGCGACGCCACCGAGTAATTATAGGTTCAATCGAGCGTACCCATGAAAAGAGCCGAAATGTTGCTAAACTTTTTCCATAGGGTCTGATGTGCCCTAGGAGGCAAATCAATGTGGAGGTTGATGTAAAATTATTGTGTTTCCATGATGTAATTAGCCATCTTTTGGCCCGTTTAGCAAGAAAAAAAAACATGGTAATAAAAAATTGATCCAGAAAAACCTAAGATCTTGTGTGGGGTCATAATTTGGGTGTAGATGATTGCAAAAAGAATTCAAGCCGATTGGACCTAGGAGGATTACGATGCTTCATGAGGTACATGATCTCTTTCATCGAACCATGACTATACACATAGGTTCTTGTGCTAATTGTAGTTCATATATATTCCGGTGTCTTAGTGGCCTCAAACTTATTCTCAGTCATACACATACAAAGGGTGAGGCAAACTGTAAAGTTTGAGATTTTTTGGAGTTGGTTTGGTACTTTTTGAGTTTAATTGAATTTCTGCGCGACGCCACAGTAATTATAGGTTGAACTGAGCGTACCTACCTAAAAGAGCCAAAATGCTTCTAAAATTTTCTATAGGGTCTCATGTGCCCTAGGAGGCAAATTGCTGTGGAGGTCGATGTAAAATTCTTATGTTTCCATGTGGTAATTAGCCATATTTTGGCCCGCTTTAGCACGAAGAAAAACATAGTAATAAAAAATTGATCGAAAAACCTAAGAACTTGTGTGGGGTCATAATTTGGGTGTACATGACTGCAAAAAAAAAAAAAAAAAAAATTCAAGCCATCGGACCTAGGAGGATTACACATGCTTCAGCGAGGTACATGATCCCTTTCATCGAACCATGGCGTGGCAACATTGCTTTAGCACTATCGGTTGTAGTTTGTAACCGTAGTGAATAGGCGTGGGTGAAATTTTCCCAGATTTCAACCCTGCGCCATTCGCTCGCCCAAGGCCGAAAAAGCACTAGCCTTGCCGATATATATAGATGAGTGGTGTGGGGTGAAATTTTGGCAAGTCATTTGAACCCCGCGCCATTCGTTCCCCATCAACGCCGAAAAGAGCACCAACGCCGCCGATGGAGCACCACCAACTCCCACGCCGCCGTCCGCCGACCCCTACGCCGCCTGGGCGCCCGTTCACAAGATCGGTCGTTTCGCGCCAGCCAGAAAGTCGAGGCGTGACGGCGTTCTCCCACGCTACGCTCCACCACTCCGACGTCCCCAACACCGCGCCAGCATTCTCAGCCCCTTCACGGTGAGAACTAATTAGCCCTTTAGGTGTTCGAGTTTTTGTCTATGAGAATGAGAACTAATTCGCCGCTGTCCTAGCCTCACCTCGCCCGCTTGGTCTTCCTCCTCCGACGGAGGACCGCCACCACACCGCACCGCCCGTCCGCAGCCTCACGCCGTCCTCCTCTTCAACGCCCGATGCCATATCTACCGTGACCTCTTCCTCCTCGAATCCGTCGGAGCACCGCCCCATCCGCGCCCTCGTCTTCTTACTTCTTTGGCCCGCATCTCGCATGGTGAGACAAGATAGGAGCCTTGGACCGCGGCGTCGGTCACCGCGACTTGAGGTGTTCGTTGAAATGCCCGTGTTGAAAACATACTAGTGCTTGAATTGTGATTGAAATGAAATAGATATTGAAATTCATGAGTTCGTGGTGTTCAAATCTAGTTTGGATATTTAAATATAAGTCTTTGCTTACTGTACAACATTTCACGAATGGCATAGCATTATCATCCAAATTTGGTTACATGTATTGGCAACCCTAGCGTGGTAACGTAGTGCTTGTTGGTCGCGTGCCGGGGCTCTATCGAACCTCGCAAGATTGCTATGCTCAAGTCCAAGGCTACCCTCATAATTGTTATTCTGAGTAAAATACAACACGAAGGTGAAGCTTTCATCGCCTACTATGGTGCAAACTAGCTGGCCCTAGAGATTGAAGAGAAGCCACCCCACATAGATATGAAGATTGTGAGAATTGCTGCTTGGTCTTGGAAAGATGTCATGCTTTTTATTTATGTCTATGGTCATTGTTTTTCTTATTTGAAAAGCTGATGTAGGCTTAGTTTCAGTAGAACATTAGGTGGAGTTTGTTGTATGTAACCATTAAACCCCTGTAATGTTTTGTCGATATTAATGTATGATGCGTTTAGGTATTTAAAAAGAATTGAATTCCATGAATAAATTTAAAATTATAATTTTTTAAAAAAATACCGGTTAGCATGGGCCCGACGGTGAATGACAAACAAACCGGTAGTGTTACCACCCCAAACACCGCCGGTTTGAATTAAACCGCCATCGATGACACAAATGGTCGGCTGCATTAATCAACCGCAGTGTCAATCGAAATATATTTGCCGGGTTAAAACTCAACCGGCGTAAATAGAAATAACACCGTCGGGTTCAAAATAAACCGACAAGGTGTTCTTGCCGCTAATCGCCGGCACAATCTAACCCGACAGTGTTATTTCTCTCAATACTGTCGGTTCTTTGAAGCCCGACAGTGTTTTGAGTATCAATGCTGCCGTTTGACTTCGGAACCGGCATTGCTTGGATCAGAAATGCTGCCGGTCGAAGAAGCACCAGGCAGTGTTCGATCACATTGCGCTGCCGGTTGGATAGTGAACCGGCAGTCTCTCTTCAAATCACCGCCGCTGTTTTGAACTGGCAGTGATTTGAACCCCACATCACTACCGGGTTTGGTTCCCCGGGTGCGCATTTTTCGGCAAGTGAAGGGGGTTTGGACCCGGCAGTGATGTCTTGATCTGGGGTAGTGAATGGAATAATAGACTGAAAGCAAGCACAACGAACATCCCAAGTAAGCTTCTCTAAATTCAGTATCTAATCTATAACCCCTATAAAGACAAAGACCCACTAGGAGAGTTCTCTCAACATGCAGCTATGACACCTAAGCATCCCCAAATTTAATCATGCATGCAGCTAGCGTCTCCCACGCCTGTTGATTTGCTCACCCAAACGCATGATCTCCTGTCCAAACGCATGATCTCCCGTGAACACAAATACGGTATACCCCAAATTTAATCATGCATGCAGCTAGCGTCTCCCACGCCTGTTGATTTGCTCACCCAAACGCATGATCTCCCGTGAACACAAATACGGTATAAATGCACCTGAACTTAGGCATCCCAGCAGTCACCCCCACCCAGGCACTTTAGAGTGTATATATAAGGAGCTGGTGTTGGCTCATGGCAGATTCGCATGCAGTCGCTCCACTAGGATGCCAATTCTCCAACAATTCAACATGGGTGCACCGTGTGTATTTGGTCTTGCAGTCGGCCGCGGGCATCCCATCCGCAGTGATGGAGATGCTTTATAACCAAGAACAAGAATACAAGAAGTTGTGTGTCGATATGATGCTGCCTCAAACCATCAGAGGCAAAGAGGCATCCAGCGATCTCAAGGCCATGGCGCAGTACACACATGCTCTGCAGCCATGGTGAGTGACTGAGTGGGGCACCTTCACCTGGCTCCTGTACCTGCTCATCTCCGCTCACCAAGTAGACTGACTCGAACTTGCTCCCCTTTTGATTAGCACCGCAAGCTAGCTAGCACATCAAACGAATTGGAAGCAGCATGCAGCGAACTGTTCCGTATTATTTAATTTATTCTACTAAGCACAAGCTTACTAATATTTTGATGTGTTTGCGGTCCGTGTTTCTTGCTGTCTTACTCTAATGACCTCAAACTATTCATCTTAGGTAACAATCTTGCCCTTGCATATTCTTGTCGCGTCACTTTCTTTTAAATTGTGCAGTTTATTTATACTATATCACTAGAGGCTACCAATCAATTCCCACTTGCAAACTCATTTTAAGTATACTTACTATTTTCAATATATAGCAATACATACATGGCATATTTGTTTGACCATTACATTTTCCTATAATTTGATATGATATTTTTGTTACCTGCTGCAATTTAGTTATAAAAAATAATGTTGCAACGTGCAAGTTGTCACATACAAAAATATTTCTAAGAGTTCATATCCGTATTCCCAAGCAGCAACGCCAACTTGGGTATTCTACTAGTTAATACAATAAGTGAAGTCATAAGATTATTTTATTTAATAACAACATGGCGTGACTCAGTGCAGAGTTCATACATCCAAACAACACACATAAGAAAAAAAGATCCCACTACCTTTGTGTCATCTAATAAGCGATGACCAGAATCACCACCAAAAACTACCATCTTGCTACTTACAATGGCCGCTGCATGCTGCTCGATCAAAGTTGAATATGTGTTAAGTAAATACCCATTTTTTCAAGATATATGAACTTAGTTCTAGTTATTATATTTTCAGTGGCTTACATAGAAACGAGGAATAGGTTTATCTCCCTCTGTGGGAGTGGTAGGAAATATTGAAAGTGCGTCCGTCAGGATGAAAGGTATCGGACGAGCAGTGGTAGGAAAGATCATCTGCGCGACCACTCACTGATATTGTAACTGCGTCATACCCCTAAAAATTAAAAAACAAAAACCAAGAGCTAAACCATCCAGTTTTGGCCTTTAAAAAAATAAAAAAATACAACAAGGTCAATACTAGATGCAATTTCTTCAGTCACAGGCTCAAATTGGGCAGACTGAGGTGTTTACTGGGGCCAACAGGACTCCTAGAGCTGTTCAAAGGATTACTTGCGTCACCCTTCTGCCTGAAAAAGGAAAGCAAAAAACTCAAGAGGAAGTATAAAGCAGTCAAAGCAAATGTGAAAATAGGGCTGATTGGCATCAAATAAAAATGTATCCAGGAAATGTGGCTTTAATTGAATGCATAGCAATGCAATGTTAACTGAGCTTCATGGAGTTGTAACAAATGTATGACTTCATCAACTTGCAATGTATCAACCAAATCCTAAACCAGCAAAATCTCCTCCCTCCCCTTCAAGACCACGCGCTCCAGGAGCAACTTCACATCCAACACCAAGATCTTATAGCCAAAGAGGAACAATACCACACCCAAAGAGCCAAAAAAATCTGGGCTAGACAGGGAGACAGGAACACCGCTTTTTTCTACAAGGCCATTGTCAAAAGGAACAGAATTTCCTATCTCATTCGACCTGACGGTTCCCATGCTACCACCCCCCAACAGCTAGCTCACACCCTAGTTCAATACTTCACTGAAATCTTCTCAACTCAAAACTCACCCAAAGCGAACTCCCATCCCCCCCCCAAAACTCCCCCACTCGAGCTCATTTCCTACAACACCCTGCTCCCCAATCCCACCCAAACCCCCACCGACTCCTCCTCATTCCCAATTTTCCATCGCCCACCATGAAGACCAACAGGTTCAACAGACCGCCTAATAAATACGCTAATAGAAGATTTTCTTAGGTACACTTACTCCTCACCTAACATGCAGGAAATTTATGCCATTATCAAGGATATGAGAAGCAGTGCAGCCCCTGGACCGGACGGCCTCAATGCTGCATTCTACAAATCTTCCTGGCCTTGGATCAAAAGAGGATGTCCATAAGGTAATAACAGATTTTTATACAAATGCTTTACTGCCTACACATTTTAATGACACATACATCACCCTTATTCCTAAAACCAGCCAGCCCACTACCCCAAAGGATTTTAGGCCCATCAGCCTGCAATGTCATTTACAAGATAATCACAAAATCTTTAGCCAACAGGCTCAAACACCACCTCCTATGTTACATCAACCAAGCTCAATCTGCCTTTGTGGCTCATAAGCACATCTCTTCCAATATTATCATTACCCTAGAAATCATCCATTCCTTCAAACTGAAGACCTTCAAAAATCAAGCCTTCCTCCTAAAAAAATAGATCTAGCCAAAGCCTTTGATAGACTAGAATGGCATTTCATCACCGATGCTCTCCGCAGGTTAGGCCTCAATGACAACTTTATTAATCTTATTCACACCTGCATTTCCTCACCTAACTTTGCGGTGTTAGTCAATGATGAGCCTACATATTATTTTCTCTTCAAAGAGGACTGAGACAGACCGGGATGCCCCCTCTCTCCCTACCTCTTTGTAATTGCTATTAATGAGTTATCTATCAGATTGCGGGAGAGTCTTCAAAGTAATAATCTTACTGAGGGTCTCACTAGGACAAGGATGTCCACCCATACACTCCCTTCTCTTTGCTAAGATGACCTCATACTTTGTGGTGGTAGGCGTCCCATTTTTACAATAGATGAAAACTATTCTCTATGACTTCACGCAACCATTCAGGTTAGACTCCTAATCTTCAGAAGTCATCCATTTACTTCAGCAAAAATGTGCCCAATAACATTAAGAGTTCTATCAAATCCATTTTCCCTGTTCAAGATCTTCAGCCTAACACTTTACACCTTGGCCACCCTATTATTTTTAGCCACAAAGATAAAAAAAAAATGTACAACTTCATTTACAATAAGTTCTTTACTAAATTTGGAACCCTTAAAGCTAATAAATTAAACCATGCAGGTAGATTCCAGTACATCAAATCAGTGCTCTCTTCCATTCCTATCTACTACATGTCCACAGTCCTTTTTTCCAACACTTTTATTGAAAAGATTAACACTATCATCAAAAGATTTTGGTGGGCAGGAGTACATGAGGAGCATGATACTAGCCCCGTAGCCTATCATTCATGGGAAGATATTTGCAAATCCAAAGAAGAGGGAGGTCTCGGCATCAGAGATCTCAAAACAGTCAACAAAAGCCTTATTATACAATTTGCTTGGAATGTAGCTACTAACAAGAATTCCTTTCTCTCTGATGTCTTAAAAGCCAAATATGACCCCCCATGGTTCCTTTTGGACTGCACCTAATAATATTACCAAATCCATCTATTGGTCCTCTGTTTTGCAGGTCAGACACCACCTTATTTCAAATTGCACTTACCAGATTCATGCAAGAAATTCATCCATATGGTCTCGAACCTTGGGCGCCAATTTGGGAGAACATCCACGACCACCTATTGCTGCTTGGTAGCGAACCCCCACTCCCCTCTAAAGTCTCGGACTGTGGACTCCGGGAACTCATTTCACGGAATCAAAATCTACTCTCCTCCATTTTTTTTCTCCGGAGGCGGTACAGGAAATTCAGTCCATTCAGGTGGTAGGCTCAGAGCAGAAGGACATTCTCAGGTGGACTCCGGCGACAAACGGGCTCTGTACCACTAAGGCTATTTACAATACCTTAGCAACTCAAGATAGCCACAGCCTTCCTTCTCAGGGGTCCAGAAGCCTGTCCGCGGATGCCAATCTAATCCTTGAAAAGGTATGGAAAAGCAAGGCAATTCCCCCACTTATTAAAACTTTTGCATGGAGACTAATTAGAAGAGCTTTAGCGACTGGTCATAGGGTAGGTCGTTTCTCTACTCATATTGATAAACACTGCAGTTACTGTGGTCTTATTGAAAATGATACCCACTTGTTCTTCAAATGTCATCTACCCTCTCAGGTATGGGCTACTTTCACCCCTCCTCTTCCCACTCAACTTGTTTCAGATCATGAAGATGGTGTCCAAGCAGCCCTTCCTCTCTTAATTACAACAAACCCCTCTGATGACACCATATGCAATGTTTTTATTCATTTGTGGTATATTTGGAAGGCGCAAAATGACCACCGCTTTCAAAGGAAAACTTGGACTCCATTTTAGGTCTGCAGGGCTGCCCAGGCGCACTTGCTAAACTACTCACTAGCTTTTTAGGAAGAGGATCAACAACATGGTGCCGATGGCACTACACTGCCAGGTCCTCAGCAAACCATGGTACTACCTCAAGTACAGGTCGCGGGGAGCCACCTCAGCCACAACAACAGCCCACCGTCCCATCGGTTTCCAAGCCTCCAAGGCAACTCTATGAATGCGGTACACATGGACATGCATGGACGGATCACCACATCCAAGCCCAGCGCCCTACACCGCCCATCCCACTATGATCAACAACAGGACAGGTATCTAGTTGCACTCCCCTCTTCCTTGCAGGGTGTAAGGTGCTACTCCGATGCCTCGATCTCCCTGGACATCAATGCACCAGGCCCACGGCAAGCAGGACTTGGAGTTTTCATTGTCAACACGCACGCAGTTCCCCTGTTAGCATGTTCATTAAGGCAGCTATGTAGGAGGCTTCTTCGGTTATCATGGCGAGTCGGCAGGTCTTGCCCTGGCAGCCTCCATCCTCAAGAGTATGAATATAGCAGATGCTAATCTTCTTGTTGACAATAAACCTCTAGTTGACTATATCAATGCAGAAGACCAATTCAATCCTCCGGATTGGAGAATTAAACACTATACACAGGCGGTTCACTCTCTTATGGCAGATACAGGCTCGAAGGTGCACAGAATTCGAAGGGAAAACAATCGTTAAGCGGACTCTTTAGCTAGACAAAGTTCTTTAGATTTGAGAACAGTCAATTGGAGTTAATCCGTCTCATGATCAAGGGTGCCCATTATTGGACGCCTTCTCGCTTTGTAACCATTCTAATGTAATGGTTCTAATAGCATCTTGCTGTTAATTATCAATGAAAAGTTGCTTTGTTGTCAAAAAAATCTTGCAATGTATCCCATCAATTTTTATCAACAGTACTACTGTGACCATAGAAGTTTGGTGGTGAGTAAAAGGAAAAAAAAAAATCTGAAGGAAATCTCAAAGTCTGACATGTACTGGAGCACATGCTGATGAATCAACTCAGGTGAAAGTGACAATTCAACTGCCAAAACTCAAATGATGCACTGATACTCGAGCAAGAAACCGGTACCGAAAACAAATAAAAAAAAAAGAAGCGAGGAATGATGAAATCAAGGAACTGCACATAACATTCACCTTGCAAGTTTTCCCCGTCGCCGCGAGAAACCAAACATATTCAGGACTGTGGGGTCGGCCTCTCCGGTTGCGTTGAGCTCAGAACTGAGAACCGAACCGCTGGGTAGGACATGAGCCTATGTCAGGTGCAAACAAGTCAAGTCAATGCAAATAATCAGGGGTTGGTTGGTGGAGAGATGGAATCATGGCGGAAAACAGGGGACTGAGCTGAGAGAGACCAAGAAGCGCAGACAAATTAAATCCGGGGACGACAAAATTTCGTCCCCAACCCAAAATGCCACCGCCATCTAGTGGCTTGGACTTTGGAGGAAGAACAAGAAACCAACCACAAAGGGGAGAAAAGCTCAATTATGAGGCAGGCCATGGGCTAAAACAATCGAGGAAACAAAAACGAAGATCTTATTTGAGAGGATTTTTTTTGCGTTGTTTTTGGATTCCAAAGAAGCAGCATTCCCAACAAGACAAAATCGCAGGCGTGCAGTAGAAAGAATTCAGAGAAAAATGGTGTCTCCTTTTTCACCCTTATAAAACGCAACGGTTCCCAAGAAATTCTTTTGAGATCGGGGGATATAGCCTGTTTTTCATTAACAGAAGAGAATGGTCAATAGACCTACACATAGTTGATACAAAGGATCTGTAGGTAATCAGGTGGATTACCAACGAAATCCTCAAACCAAACAAAAGTAGGAAACATGGGGTGGGGGACCTCTCCACCTGACAACGTGTGGTGGGCCCTACAGCTGAGCCTAATATAACGGTTAATGAATAAAAAATAAGAAATATCTCAACACCTAGGTAGCCAGCAGTGATCGGGCCATAGGCGATAACGTGACGTCGCTAGCCCGTCGTCGACCACCCGAGCGACGAAACAGCAGTCCAAAAGCATCCAAAGTAGAACTCGGAGCCATAGAGGACGGCAAAGCATCCGCATAGAACCTCGGCAGACAAAGCATCTGAAAAACCCGGAAAGACGACGGCCAGAAAGTATGGCGAAGGACTTCGATGGATACACCTCGGCGGCAAAGCGCCCACCGAAAACCACCGTGCGGCAAAGCATCCGCGAAAAACACCTCGGGCGTAAAGCATCCTAATGAAAAACCTATCAATCCTAAACCACTAGCTAGACAAACCTAGGTGAGGCCACATGCAAATAGGGTGCGGCCGTGACTAGCGACCACGAGGACTTAGTCAAGATACACCCGTAGCAAAGCATCCGCTTAGGAAATTCATGAAGATACACCGGCGGCAAAGCTATCCTTAAGGAAACGAAGAACACCCTTCGCAAAAAGCACCGAAAAATGACAACGACTACGCTTACAACAACCACTAGCTAGACAAACCTAGGTGAGGAGAAACATGAAGCGCAAATAGGTGCAAAGCAAGACAATAGCGACCCACGGAGGAGGAGTGGCGGGCCGTAGAGATTCTTCGCCAACGCCTTCATGAAGGGGGTGCGAGGATGCCATCGCTGCTAGCCTTAGAGAGCTAAGACGGGGCCTTCGCCCAAAATCCGGCGCCGGTGGCGGGGCATGAGACTCCAAGACGACACCTTCAAGAAGGTGCGGCGCAAAAAGGCATCGCCATGTCGATGCTACCGACCACGTTGGGCTGAGCGCCCCGAGCTCCATGCATCCAAGTCACGCAATGGGGCGGCGAGGCGTCGCCATCCACGCCACCACGGTGTCGATGACGTCCGCCGAGCACCCGCCCCACACCACCCCGCGGTGCGAGATGGCATCGATCCGGCCACACCACCCAATCGCCGCTCGCCCCACACGCCGACCACCTCGAGCCGCCGGAGCCATCTCGGCGCGAGCATCGCCACCCCCTCTGGCTCCTCCCGTCTCAATCCGGGGCCCGCGGCTCGATGCTAGGTGTAGCTCGCCAAGGTAATCTCGGCTGGTTGTCGCCACCGGTCGGGAGGTGGAAGGGAGGTTTACGCCGCTGAATCTAAATTTAAGGGCCGGATCTGGCCGACCGCTGCTGGGCCCAGATGCTCTTCCCGCCATGGCCTCCTGCCAGCTGTCACGCCGCGGGAGATGCGGGGGGTATGGAGAGCCGCCACCCGCCTCTAACGCTGAGGGTGCTGGCCATGGCGGCCCTGCAGACGGAACGCCGGTGACGGAAGAGGAAGAGGGGTTAGGCGCTACCAACCGCCAGATCTCATCCATAGGGGCATGGATCGGCCAGCCTGACTACCGAGGCACGGAATCGCTGGGGGTGTGGTGGAGGTGGCGGGAGGAGGGGGTGGAAGGAGGGAGGGATACGGCAGGCCTTTTTGAGGGGCGTAGACCGCTGGCGCCGCCGCTACCATGGGCTGAAAGGGCGGCGGCTACGGCCGGAGGGAGGCTGGGGAGGGGAGCGGGCGGGCGCGTTGCGCTATCGCCTCGAAAAGCCCGGCCGGGGGGTGAGGAGGCGTAGGTAGATGTATGCCGTGGGCTCCATAGACGACGCCCCGGTTCCCAAGAAATTCGCTTCGAAACCATACGGATCGCCGAGAGAAACTAGAAAAAGAAATCAAGAATGAGATTGCGGGGAAGAGGAGAACTGAAACTAGAAAAGAAATCAAGAACAATCCTGCGAGGAAGAAGAAGAGCACTACTACCTCTTCTTGGAGTTCTTGGGCTGGGTTGCTGGTGGTATGGAGCAGGAGCACGGGCTGGGGGCACGGCAGATGAGCCGCAGCCAGAACAGAACCTGCAGCGAAAACGATGGATGCCACCCCTTCTCTCTTCTTTCACCTAGGACTAGGAGTATCAGGATTCAGCGCTGCTGCCCCCTCGACGACTGGCAACGGCGGTGGCGTTGTCTGAGGTGTGTGTGTGACTCGAGAAGCACCTGCTCTCCAGCTATGTCATGTGTCTGTTTGTGTGCGTGGGAGAGGGGAGAGAGAGGGTGTGTGTTTAGTTTCCCAACTTTTCTCCAAAATTTTCAAAATTCACATCACATCAAAACATTAAATGCACCAAAAAGACGCATGTCCGAGTATAAAATATAGGTAAACAAAATAACTAATTGCACAGTTTAGATGTACATTGTGTGACGATTCTTTTTGAGCCTAGTTACCGCATGGTAGGATAATATTTACCATAAACAAACAAAAATGCTACAGTCTTTTCAGTTCACTACCGTGCTTTTCAGGATCTAATCACAACCAGAGAGAGAGAGGACGGAGGGTGGATGGCTGGATGCAGAAAGGTCGTGTGTGTGTGTGATCTGCAACTGCAACAGCGGCGGCGGCAGCCTTTTCGTCCTCTCTGGCCGGGTGATGATTCACCAAGCTTGTCAGCCGGTGCTTGTTGGTTTCTGTTTCTCTCTCTCTCACTCACTCACTCCTGCTGATTACGGTTTTATTTACTCCAGTCGTCGTCCCATATGGACCGAGGAATCAATGCATTTTTGAACTCCTATCGTTTTATATTGTTTTGCACTCACTGTCACCTTCTTATCAACATCAATAAACAACTTATATAATTTATGTAACAAAAAAAATGTTTCACCAGAACTGTTGTTTCAGTACATTTGCAGTTTGGTCTCCATTTTGGATGCCCTTAACAACTTCGTTAGAAATTTGAGTGAACTTCCTACATTTACATATATGTATATATATGCAAGTAGATGTTGTGGTCCAAGTTAGTTTACCTTATCATCTTGTTGACACTAGTAGGCATAGGTGCATGTCCTAATAATCCTAATAAGTACACTTAATGGTCCATTTCTCAGTCAATTTAAGCACATTTCTATCAAGCCCCCATTTTAATGGGTCCTTAACGTCACGTATTTAGTGCGAGGATCACGCGCTAATATGTTTAATGAGACAAGAGTGGACACAGATTTATTTATAAAAAGTGCCGAAGCTTTTTATTGATAGGATAAATAAAAAGGTCTTTCATAGGCGACTCGGGGTCACCATTTTAGAGGTTACACAACGGTGGATAAACTTAGGCCATCTTGTGGCTAATTATTTATCGAGTCCGCTACAGCGCAGAGTGGCTCCTATCATGTCACACCCACAAGCAAACTTGAGCGTAGTCGAAACCCTAGTGTCAATATCCGGTCCTAGCAACTCCAAAGGCGTAAACGCCTAATCATCCCTGTAGTGCCTTATCGTGGTCATCGTGAGTCAAGTCCCCATCCGAGCCTAACTCTGAAAAATTAATAAAGGGTGAGTACAAAAGTACTCGGCAAGTCCAAACCAGGGGTTAGTGATTATTCCGGGCTTTGGGCCCTAGTATAGACTCTAAAACGGCTCTCACTAGTTCCCGGTTAGCTTATATAAGATTGTCATCAACAACAAGCACAAACGTTAGTAAACATTAGTGAAAAGATCTAATCATAGATGATGCGGCCTAGCATTTGCCCATTCCAAGGACGTGGCTATTCGAATAGATTTAAATAAACTCTGCAGAGTTTGTACAAATTTCCCCACACGATGGACCAACTCCTTCCATGATCGGTGGTTAGAAAAGGTCCAACGAGACCTCAGTATATACCTTCTGACGCCTCCTAGGTTTTAGTATACCTTTCTACCAAAGGTTTCGGGGGGTTGGAATGGGGAGGTCACTCAAGCTTTACCCCATAGGGAAGATCACCTAGCATCCCAACGCGGAAGATCACCTAGCATCCGCCGGATCAACAATTCGTGATAACGATATAAACAATGCGCCAAACGTTTTTACGTGGAAGATCACATCAGCATCCACGCCAACCCGACCTCGGAAGATCACCTAGCATCCGAAGTCAGGCTCGAATAGTCCTTTTGCCTATCACCAACTGCCTAGGCATACAATATACTTCAACCCAATCGGGGGTGTGAGATCAAAGCCGCCCCATCCCCGCAGGTGTGGGCGTACGTAAATATCACACTAGGTAGATGGTCTATGAACCGGTCCTTAGGGAGGCAAGTATCTCTCCGCTAGAACCCTTTGTTCCAAAAAGCGTGTCAGCCCACCTCCATGTGGACTAACACCACCCACCTCTTGTGTTGGTTAGGTTCGTTTTATTACTACCATAACATTATATCATAACTCATCATTAAACATCATCATGAACATAAACTCGGTGATAACCTCATGCACATAGCATCATCATTTTCTTAAGCACACAGCTCATGAATAACTTAAGCACATAGCTCGTTAACATCTTAAGCACACAGCTCTTCAAGCACTTAGATTATAAATCGAGGTTATCATTTCATGTGTAGATGTTTACTCAGATCAACATTCCATAATTATATGTCTTGCAAGATTAAAGTTAATTAATTAGGTCAATATTAGGGGGTAAGGACTTTCCTTGGTTGTATACGTCGTCAGGCTCGCTGATGTAATCGTGGTTGCGATTATCCCGATAAAGGTCCTCGTCGGTTACTTCCACGCTCGGCGTGTATTAATCGAATAAATATTAGGGCGAACGAATAGTGGTAAAAGACACCATGTGATAATGTAAGAAATCATGATAAATGAATAAAGCTCGATTTTAGAAAAAATCGGAAGTGGTTTGACCTAAATCGGAGTTATGGTTCGGAAGTTACGATTTTTAGAAGTTTAATTCCAGATAATAAACCTCGTGGGATTTTTATGTCAATATTTTATTGATAAAATAATAGCATAAAATACATGACAATTATCTCCACATGATCTAGTTTATTTACATATTTTTTTGGAATTTTTTCGACATTCGAAAATATACTTATAACTTCACCGTACAAAGCTTGTGTGTACATAGCAATTTCCCATGGTGTACACTTTTATTTGTGTTGCTGCCCATGTGACTGACAGTGGGTCCCGAAGTCGTCCCATGTGGTAAACGACGGAGGGGAAACGGTAGGGGGCGGAACGGAACACGTGTCCATCGCCCCCTGGCTACACCTTGGCGCGGCGTTCGGTGGTTGACGGCGCACGAGCGGGTCCGTCCGTTGCTCCGTCTTGCGGCGCCGCCGGAATCCGGCGAATTGGCTCGGACCTCGCCCAAAGCTCGTTGCGGAGGGCGTGTAGTTCCCCACCTTCGCCCCGGCCTCAACGGTGTGCTTTGGGGTGGCGGTGGAGGGTAGCCCCACGGCGGCGGCGTCTTGGCGATGCTCGGCGGCGCGGGTTCGAGGGGCGGCGCTACGGCGCAAGAATAGCGAGGGAAAATGAGGGAAACAAGTAGAGCAAAACATAAACAACAGCCTGGACTCACCTCAATTCGGATCTTTGGGCTTAAATCGACGGCCGACCGACAAGACCCTAGCCGGCGAGAGGCGATAGCTCCGATTTGGGGGCAACGCGAACTACGCGGGAATGGAGGGAAAGGAGAAGCGGGTGGGAGCAACGTGTGTTCCGGCTCTAAGCGGGCTCGGTGTGTGGAGGGGTGAGGGCGATAGCGCTCCCGGGGAGGGCTATTTATAGCGGCGCCATGGCGATGCTCCCGGCGAGATTTTTCTCCGTCGTCCTCGATATTTTCCGATAGCTCCTGCGTTTCGTGCTAGCTTGTCCATCGTCATGCCGTGTGCGCGGGTCGCCCCGGGCGATGCCGGCGCCTCGATCTCGTCGTCACCGCCGCCGGCGCCAGCCGGACATGGTCGCCGCCTCGGCCGTTCAAGGGAAGCGGCGGGGGCTCCGGGCGGCGGGCGACGCGATGTTCCGTGGAGGTCCGCGTGGTCTCGTGGCGGGTCGCCGTCATCCTCGCGGCGTAGCTGGCCTCTCATCGATCGTCTTGGCGTGGCGGCATCGACAGCGAGGTCGTCGTTCTCATGTGCAAGGTCGACGCCGGTCTTTGTCGCGTCCACGCGGCCGCTACCGGCTCGGGTGATGTGATGGGGCGCGGGGAGGTCCGCACCTCCACCGTGTTTGCGTCCACCCCTGCTTTGTTCTTGTCCGTGCGGTGGTGGGTGGTGGCGGGGCACCGGGGGCCTTGCCTCTTTGCTGGCGGCGTTGGGGGGAAGAAACCCCGCCGCCGGGTCCCGTTTTGTCGGTGAGCCGAGAGGGGATAGGCGGGAGTGGGGAGCTGGGCTCGGTGGCTGTTGGGCCGCCCATGTGGAGGGGAGAGGGAAGGGCTAGCTGGGCCAGGCCGGTTGCTCCTTTTCTCCTCATTCTATCTCTTTTTTCTTTTCCTTTTTCCCTTTTCCTTCCAATTTCTTCTCTTTCTATTATTTCCATTTTCCCTCTTTGCTATAACTCCTTTTAGGTTTCACATAAACTATTTTTATACTTCAAGAATTCAAGGAGGTGAGATTTAAATACTCCAGTGCTTTCTAAAGAAAATCTCAAAGCTTCAAATGAGGTCATAGAATACCGCCGAGGCAACAATTTCACTCGAGTTTTCAAAAAGTTTGAAATTTTAGCGACTTTTTAAAATATCCAAAATTCGGGGTGTTACAATTTCGCACACGATAATCTTGTTTACCTGGACCTTTTGGGCCCCCTGTGAAGTTGTCAGTCGGTTGTCTGCGATGGAGACGAGAGTGGGATCGGCTTTTTCATGGACTGTAGCGGGCCAGCAGCGGCCACAATCAATCCTCAAATGACCACACGCACGCACAGTCATGCAACCGTATGCGTACACGCTTCGGGATCTTCTGCCGGGGACCATTATATTTGTTACTACCTTTAGAAAGGGTACGAAATCAGCTTCAGTTCACACAAATTAGTACTGTTCCTCCGTAGAAAAGAAATGCCAGTTTTAGATTTGGATTGAGTCAAACTTTTAAAATTTAACTACAGTTATAGAAAATATTATTAACATTTATGACTCAAAACACATATAATATATAATGTTAAAAGATATTCCATGATTAATCTAATGATACTATTTCAGTATCATAAATGTTAGGATTTTTTAGATTGGGTCAAAATTTAAATAGTTTGACTCTTTTAAAAACAAGAATTATTTTTTTTTTCCTTTCACGAGAGAGTAGCATTTACGAAAATGGCCTTAATGCCCCTCTTTTAGTATCGTGTTCTTTTTTCTTTAAAACTGCTATGATTGATGCCAATTGTTTGATGGTCAATTCATATCTTATTATTAATCACCTTGAAAGGTGTAGGAGTTGAAGAAGATTGGCTGGATATGGAGTCATTTGAGGGATGAGTTAATGGGGTGAGTGGTCAGTAAATAAAATGCAAGATTAATAGTTGAAAGGGCGATTAGGCAACTCCCAACACTGGTTTCCATCGTTATTTGTTACCTCTCCATGTCACCATTTTGATGAACGGGAAGGAGAGTAAATTAAGATAGAGAAGCAAAACACAAGAAATCGTTTCTCACATGAGAAAATATATCGGGTTTATGTCCACCAACGGAGAAACTAGTGATTGGGCGTCGGGGGAAGTGGGTGGTTTGCATGCCATGGTAGCCAAGCCTTGTGCATATATGTCCTAATTAACACCGTTTGCCCATGATGGTCGTCCTGCTCGACGCTTGCAGGCACACTCACCGTGCTGCATGCCATGTCTGACCTTTGCCCTATAGCCTAGTCACACAACCTTGGATGCACTCCTTCAAGAGAATCATTGCTCTAACGGGTGCAGGTTATAAAATGAGCAATGGGCTCAGGATCGAATGGCCCCAAGAGCGGGGTGTTGATTTAGAACTCTAAAACGTTGCCATGATAAATCATAGCCTATGCATAACTGTCATTCCCCACTTGTAGTTCTTTCCTAAGGACTAAACGGTTCACACTAACACCAAGTCCTTTGGGCAATCACACTAAACATGTCTTTAGCAAAGGGCACACTAAGATATAGTCCTCTGTAGAAAAATTAAGCCGTATAGTAAGCACATACTAGCAGGTAATCCTAGTTGTCACACACAAGGCTCTTGCACACAAACTAGCATTAACCACTAAGATAAAGTAAGTAATGCAAGACATAAATGAAGCAAAGAGATAACCAGATTTGTCATGTGGTATCGGTTGCCAAAACACAACACTAGTCCATATTGGAGCTCTACGTACTAAGGTATGCTCTTGGACACCATTTATTTCTTGATCACGGTGTTTGCTACCGACCAAAGGCAATGGAGTCATATAGTCTCCCGATGCTACCTAACTATTTTGAACTCACTGATGGATCACCCAACCAAAGACAGTGTCATGAGTCACATAGTCTCCCCATTGACACCATTGCCATCCAATAGATCAAACCCTTTTATAGTGGTTCTTCAGAAGAGTTGGTTAGGGTTCGTGAGAGGGATAAGATTTGCAAGAGTAATTAAGTTTCACCTCCCCCTTTAAGCTTTGGAGACTTTGTCAAGATAGTGGTTCATCTTTATTACTCTTTGAGCTTTGTGGTTAGATGGCTAGACATCGCCCATGAAACTCCCAAGCAGTGTGGTGTAGCTTTAGGAAGTTTGAATTACCCACATGTATAGACGAATTTGAGTAAGTGACCCAAGCCTCATCTTTTATGGTTGATTGAGGGAGGATATATATAAAGGTTGAAACATACCCAACTCTTTGTTAGCACCTCAATGGAGACGTAGGTACTCTTTGGTGGAGGGATGAACTTTAGTAACAAATCTCTTGTCTCGTGTGCTGTTGGGATTTCAGCATATCTACACCTTGTGGAAAATCTATTGCAAGTAATTAGCTCAAAAGTTCTCTAAGGTAAAAATACAACTTTTGATTCAAGTGGAGTTTAGTTAAATATCGATATCTTTTTAATTCTTGCAAGTTTATATTTCCTATGGGATTGTCCAGAACTTGATAGATACTGCCTTTGAAGCGACCAATGGATTGTCTAGTGTTTAATTCTGCTATTTAGATTGATTTTTTGTAGGCATCCATTACATGCTCAGCCCCTCTAAGAAACATAAAAGTTCTCTTGCATATACTCCCCCGCCCTGAAATATAGTGGATTCTAGCCATTCTGAGACAAAACAAGGGAGGGTGCAATAGACGCAAAACCCCTCACTTAACCTAATTTATTGAAATCCGATTCTATTCCCCATGATTGAAGAGCGAGTGCGAAGTTCGACTACATTGGAATGATGACCATCAACACATATGTGGTAAGACAAAATTTCCCAACCATTCTTGATGCTTGTCAAAGCTTGTCTTCATTCTTGCTTGCACCCTAAGTAACTCCTCTCAATATTGAAGCATGTCACCTTGTTCTTTGATAGTCCATGTTGGCAAGCGCCATGATCTCCGCTCTCGGGTTGCCTTTCCGCTTGCACTGACTACTTGACCACTTTTGACTTCAACACCTTCACCATGTTGTTCAAGTTTCCATGTCTCTTGTACACCCATGTGTGTATTGTGTGGATCAATCGTGACTTCACTTGGCTTGAGCATTCCAATTATTGATATGGACCTACGCATCAATATACGTCATGAGTCATAACACCATACGCTAAGTCCTAACTGAATGAGCATGCGTGCACCAATAAGTCGCCATATAGAAACCAAACCTATTCTCTACAAGCTTTCATAAGGGTGCTTCTATCCATCACACAATAACCCATTTCCTCAACTATGCATAAATCATCACAAAGCATGCATGCACATGTAGATTAGGTCATCAAATAAAGAAGTACTCCATCCACAAAAGAATGCACTTCACACTTTTTTGAGGGGTCAAACGAATTAAAGTTTGACCAAAATTATATATAAAATACAAACATTTATGATACAAGATAAGTACCATTAAATTAATTATGAAATATATTTTCTAGTAAACCTAGTTGCATTAGAGAAATAAATGTTATTAATATTCATTGTAAACTCAGTCAGAGTTAAACTAGTTTGATTGACACAAATTCCTCAGTTCCATTCTTTCGTGAATAGAGGGAGTACAAGCAATTAACAACTCTTATTGTTACTATCATTAGATTATAAGAAGGTGAGGGTCGCCAGGCTACTAATTCAATGCCATGAACAACCCATGGTGGCATGGCACATGATTTGCATGCACATATGCGCATGGTCCAGAGGCTCTACGGATGACCATAGCACAGTAACACTTTATCTACCATTCGAAACCAGCCAGTTAACTATGATCAGGCGATGTCCACTGCCCATGCATCGCTCTCTCACTGCAGCACCGTCAGATCAAAGACCGTGCGGCCTACATGAGCCTAGCCTGTCGGATGATTTAATTCAAATTAGTTCTTTGATTGGACCATAGGGTCCACGCATGCCCATGCTTATGCATTCTTAGGTGCTAGGCTAGCTTTCTGTACCGTCTGAATTTAGGTCTGTTGGCCTATATATTTGGATCTGATCTGATCTGAACATGTATGGGCTATACTATAGCAATAAATAAAAATAATCTGTGATTCTGACTCACTCTCTTCACTCTCCGGCCTGGATTGTGTGCGTCGTTTGCATATTACAACAACTCACATGGATGGCCAGCAACAAGCAAAGTTTGGGGTGGTTGGTTGCATTGCATGTTACTTGAGACTGTATGTGAGCTGCCTCACTTGTTTTCTGCATGTTTTGTTTGGACCACTTGCTTGCTTGTTGCTGCTGCTGGGGTAGAAGGTTCTGATGACTGATTCAGCTACATTGCCAACTGCACATTGGTGGTGCATGGGTGGAGATGATTGACAGGTTGGCATGGAGTGTGATGGTTTGCAACAACTCAATGAAAAGCTTATTTTATTTTATTTTTATCAGTCGGCAAATGCGTTTCTTTGGGAAATCCATCTTAGAGTAGCATCATCTTGTTCATCTTCTGGAATTAGTTATTTGTGGTTAAAAATCATCTTTATGTTTAGTGATAGCAAAAATAGAAGACAAACACAAGAACCATCATGCTAGTTTGCTTACCCAAACTTGTAAGACAAACTGCATGCATAAACTGCAGCTAGCTAGCCGTTGCACAGAATTGGTATTCGGCGCTCTCCTTTGGGCCGCCATCGCTTTGCTGGACAAATTCTTGCTCGCTTGGGCCAGCCTATTGGGCTTGTACGTATATCAGGCCTTTGAAAGAACATCAGAATATACGATTGGCCAACCCAAATGACAGGTCGACGTGCAGTGGCCGATTTTTTTGTAGCACTGACTGTGTGCGTCACCCATGTACACTCTAAGAAGAACAAATGCTCTCCATTGAATTAAGCAACCATATCTTCTGTCACAGGGAATTCTGTCATTTGCCACTGCTGTGTTTGTTATGCCTAGTTTCTTTTTTTTTCCCCACACTTGAGTTCAACATCAATTGACTTTTTTTTTTTTTTTTTTTTTGAAAATGCAGGAGAGCTGCGCATCATTATATTAAGAAGATAACATCAATTGTCATAAAAAAAGACTTACTAGAAAAGTATTTGAAATTTCAAAAGGAACCAAGGGATATACTGAGCCACAATAGAAGAATCACTACAAATAACATGCTAAAATATTTCCTCAATTTGAAACTCCTATGACAACTAAATTTTTTGTTTAGGTACCTCCTTTGTCAATCCTGCTCCAGTTTAATTCTGGTGTCTAACTCAATACTTTTTTAAGGTTTCTATGAATTATTTGTGTGTTATTTGATTGTTGAATGCTCGCTGTCCGGATAGGTATAGAAAGGAAATTTTAAAAAAGGCATATAACAATGGTAAAAAGGGAGAACGCGAGTTCTTTTATTGGCGAAATGACAATTTTTCTAGTTAGTATTCCTTAGTAGTTCTTAGTTTCACTTCTCTTGAAGACAAATGTACTATTACATCCATCCTGAAATAAATCAATTCTTAGAGTTACCTTAAGTCAAATTACCTTAAGTTAGAGGGTAACAATATGTAGGCCACTAAATAAGTATGTATTATGAAAATATATTTCATGATCTATTATTTAGTGGATACTAATTTAGTGTCATAAATACTAGTGCTCTCTTTTTTTAAAAAAAAAAAAGTTTGTCCAACTTAAAATAGTTTAATTGATTTAGGACAACTCTAGAATTGATTTAATTTGAAAGGAAGGAGTACTTTGCAAATATGATAAAGATGTAGAGACTGACATGATCGATGAGAAAAGAAGTTGTATGCATTTAATTCGAGTCCACACAGTTCGGTCGTCGGCTGTCAAACAAATTAAAAGAACAAGTACGTACGAAGTATTTGAATCCTCATATATAATACACACACACACACACACACACACAAAAGTACGTCTCTGTGTCATGTCCACCCATGCAAAGAAGAATCCAAGAATAGCAAGATAGAGTATCTCATTAAAAAACTTGATCGGAAAGGGGAGGTTACAAAGTCCCTTTATTTTACATCCTTTACAGCCCTGCTAGCGGCAAAACAAAAACCTCACAGGATGACAATCGATCATCAAAAAGAAAAGTTCTCGATCTCAACCAAACCACCCGTTGTGATCGGACGGTCCAGATAAAGGTCCTCATATCTACGATTCGTACGTGAATGCAAGCACGTACTCTATAGCCTACCGATGCATGTATATGCAAGACATCAGTATATATATACGTACTTAGGATAGGATCGAGTATTTAAGTAGTTGCATGCATGGAAAACAGGTGCAAAATTCAGAGCCATATGGCGCCGGCTCTCTGGAGCATGGGCACGAGCTTGCCGGCGAGGTGCAGCGACATGATCTTGTCGGTGGAGCCGACGAGCTTGCCCCCGATGAAGACGGCGGGTACGGGCGGCGCGCGGCCGAGGCGGCGGGCGAGCTCCTGCTCCATCTCCCGGCCGCGTGGGTCCTTGTCGAGCTCGTGCACGGCCGCGCACACGCCGAGCTCGGAGAAGAGGCTCGACACCGTGTGGCACATGGGGCACTGGCTCGTCGTGAAGATCACCACGGCCTTCTCCGTCGACAGTCTCGACACCCTCTCCGCCATGATCACCGGCCGGTACCGTCTCTAGCTAGTGCTGAAGTGTTTGTTGTGAGTGTAGCTAGGGTGGGATCGATGCCCTTTTTATAGTGTACGTTCATCCAATAGAGGAAGAGGAAAACAGTGGGTACGTGCTTGCTTGTAGGAGGAGATACGTATCGATAGGGAGGACAGACTCGATTGAAATAGACATCTCTAGAGATAGAGACAGATGTCGTGGGCAGTGGGCATAAAGAATCTTCGACGTGTTTGTACTGGACTGCACACACAAAATGAGCAGTGCATGCTATGGTAGCACATATATATACTATAGGGCAGCTTCAGCGTGGCGTCGAACCGTTTGTTTGATTCGATCGATGAAGCCGCATGCAAACGGACAGAGTTCGCTGCCTATAAATAATCAATCACGTCTAGCAGTGCCAGCAAGAGCAGGCCAGCAGTGGCGTTGGAAAGGACTTTTTATATATATATAGTCCTCGGTGCGAACCAACTGCAGAGTGGCATCTAAGGTTCGAATGCTCCTCTCAGTGTGTTCGGTTCCCACGGTTCGATTTTGGCCAATTGGAGCTGCTCTAATCATATCCCCGTCCTTTAGCTCCTTTTTTTTTTTTTTTCTTCAAAAGAAATGCTCCTTTTTATCATTATTTTTTGTATTCTCGTGGTGGGTCAGGTCAGAATCCTAGCTACTCTCTCAGCCACCTTTTTCTTTTTCCATGCATATATGCTAATTGGTCCCAAAGTGTGTTCAAAGGAGTGGGTAAATAAGGTGATCCAGATCTAAGCGCTAATACTCCCTGCTTCGACGTACATTAACATTTCTGTTGCTAAAAATGATACATGCATGTATTAACGCTGAAATATTAAACACACTTTACACATTGTTTAAACTATATTTACAATTTTACATGGGCCATCAATGGAGAGACAAGTAGCACCACGTACGTACCCTGCATCAAAGTATACGCGACGCCTTGGACAAAAGTTATTTTAAAGTTGTTGTATTTCCTTTGGGCCAATAGTACCAGATTGTTTGACCAGATGAAACTGAGCAAAATCATGAAAAAGCATGTTAGATTGAAAATCCGTATATAATGATCATATGCATGCAAAACGATGCATGGCTTTTGATATAGCCGATCAACTTATGGTTCCTTAAGTATTCCCTGGTGTCTTCTCGAAGCCATTAGCATACATAGTATCCATAGAGCACACTTCCAGGAGGTTGCCTCAAGCTGTTTACATTCACGACATAGAAATAAAGATACAGTAATAATGGGTGTTAGTCTCTCTAATTAGTACCCTCAATTGTTGAAACAATAGTGATTATATCCATGGATGTAGCAGATGGCTATTATTGGTGTTTTTACCACCAACTAAGATTATAAGGTGTGTTACATAGTAGATCTAGAGGGTAGCACACATGACATAGATTTATACTAGTTCAAGTAGAGAGCGCTCTATATGTCCAGTGCATGATGATGCTTGCATTATTGCTTCTGCGTCGTATGCTGATGAACACTAGGATCGCTAGAGCATCTGGGGGTGTTCCAGGATATGGCTAGGGATTGCCGGTCAGGAAGCTCCCTACTCGCCTTATATATCTTGGAGGGTAGTGTTACAGGGAGATCCTTTCCTGCTCAACTTATAGATATGTTTCCTATTCAGATACAACAAGATCTGGCTAATTGGTTACATGCATACCGATTTGTGCCTTGTACATCAAGTAGATCGAGATCCTCATGTAGATATCACCTCGACCATTCTGCCTGGCCCACCCTTGTCTAGGGCCCTGGTTTTATCTAACATGATGATACCGGTAGGCCGTGTACTCATCAACCATCCTCTTTGGATTTCAGGATCATGAGGTCCTTCTTTTCGGACATAATAGGTGTAGGCGTTGTTTCATTGAGGTCATGAAAGAAAGTTACTTTTGTTAAACAACAATAGTGTGATGACCCAACGGTCATCCCAACTGAAACTTTTCAAAAAACACCCCTTGTACTCTAGGACTGTCACCAAACCCTCCTTGAACCTTGGTACAAGCCTTTGGACCATCTTATCACCTGTCTGGAGCCCGGACTTTATCCACCAAGGGACTCTAAGCCTATTCATCCTATAGCGAGAGTCCAAAATTTAGAGCTTTTCCTGGGTTGTGCTGGTAGCCAAGGTCCTTGTCCTGGGCTACTGATTATGCATTGTTTAGTTTATAGTCATATGAATGCAGACAACATTTGGTTGCAGCCACTGGAGCAATTTTCTGTTCGAGTTAAATGCCATGTCTTACGATTTCAGTGAGATACATGTGCTCGCATGCTACCATTGCTTCGAGAAATAATTTGCTATGGATATGCTCACCAAAAAACATGCTTTAATCATTATAGTTTTTTTATCATGAAATGTCTAATCTGAAATTTTTGTCGGTGCCTGTAGTTGATAAGTAGAATTTCAAGATTTACTGGGTGTTTATTTGTTCATTCATATTGCTGCCGTGCTGAGGTTGTTCAAATCTTGTAAAGGTGGCCATGTACTACAGGGTCTGTGTTGTCATGAATAGAAAACAATACCCTTTTCTTTATTATTATTACAATCCCGTAACTCCAGATGTTTATGTTCTGTGTTAAAACATATTTGTTGAATGTCCCTTAAGAATGAATTTGCTAGTCACCTCACGTTTGAGTACTGGTGTGTTACTGCTTAACCAAAACTGCACTGTACCATTTGTATTCTCAGTGCTAGTTTAAACCATTAAGCCTTATCATTTGAGTCATGCTAGAAGAATGTCACATTTTGTTCTGGAATGAATTTGAACATTCAGTATTGCTTTTGACATTAACTTGGTAGCTGTGTTGCTGCAGGTGGTCACTAGATCACACAGTTGTGCTCTGCTAGTTTATTTGCTCGGTCATAGCAATTTGGTACTTGGATGGCAGAGTCCAGCAGCAGCTGTTCCTCCACTGTCGTCATTCAGGTGAGCTGCGCATATGGAACTACAACTTTCATTCACTGGACAAGCAAAGTAGCAAGCTGCAAGCTGTTTTTTCACCAAACCTTATCAGTAGATCTTTTGTTGGTGTTTCTCTAAATCTATGACTATTTTACAGATGTGTGTTGATATCTAGATGCCTTATCCCTCGAATGAATTATTTTATTTCCTTTCTATTAATCTGCTGTTATCTGTAGCTTGCTGCTAATTATTGTGTTCTATTTTTTTTTACTTGCAGTTCAGATGAACACTTGCAGCAGGTGTGCTGCATTTTGCCGATGCAGCTGCATGTATTAAGCTGCTGAAGTTGTGTGCATTTTTTGGAATCTCTTTTGTTGGTCGCTTATGTGCCTTGGTAAACTGCAAGGTTGATTGATGTTTAATGTATGTTAAGTGCTGTTGGATAAAAACTGATGTAATATGATGTTGGATGAAAATTCATGTGATATGATGTTGGATGGAAATATAATGTTGTTTACTTATTTGCTGCTATATGGGCTGTATGCTTGAAAATGGGCTGTATGTGTGAAAATAGGCTGTATGCAAGAAAAATAGGGTATATATGTGGATTGTATATGTAGTGGGCTGAAAGTGGGCTAAAAATTGGTGGCGAATTTGGGCTGTAAAATAGCTGAAATTGGGCTGCCATGATGTCTGGAAAAAAAACTGTGAAAATGGCCTTGATTGGGCTGGCCCAACTTTGATTTTGGCCTGTTAACAAATGAGCTGATCACGGCCACTCTTCTTCTCTCTCGAATCCTCTCGTCCAGCTACAGTAGAGAGAGGCGATAGTGAGCGCTCGGTTGCCGCCCGGCGGGCCGGGCGGTCTTCCTCGCCTCGATGGCCCCAGGGGCCTCGAGGCGGTGGAGACTGCTCCCTCGCCGATCGGTGCGCGGGTTCAGTATAGTTAGGGTTAGGTGTCGGCGGCGGTGTCGGGCGGCGGCGTCATCGCCATGGAATAATGTCCTCTCGAGCTCGCCCCCGTCTCGGTGGTGCTCGCTCGGCGCCGTCGCGGCGGGTTCGTGGAGGCGAGTTCGCCGCGCCGGCTCTTGTCTGAGTCCGCGGCGGTCGTCGTTTCGTCGGTGGCGGAACGGTGGTGCTCGTGCCGCGTCTGTGGCGGCCGTTGTTTCGTCGACTAGCGGAATCGCGGTGCTCGTGCCACATCTTTTCCGAGAGGTTTCGGTGGCGGCTGTGGGTGTTTCGCACGGCTGGGGGGGTGGTTCGAGCTTGTTTGGTCGGCGGAGTCGTCGGCGGAGCTTTTGGGCGGATTCGAGGTGCTCGAGGCGGTGCCTCGGCCGATGTCCTCACCATGATATAATCCCGCCATCGGGTCGGGTTGCTCTTGCGGCTTTCTTCAAAACCTTGAGCGAGGGGGCTCCTCCCAGACCAGGGTGTCCACGGCGTCTTCCTCGACGACGGCGGCGGCGGCGACGGATCGACGGCGTTCGATGGAGACCTCGGGCGATGTTGGGAAGCACAGGGTTCTTGGACTTCAGTGTATTTTTTTCTTTTTCGAGGGACCTTTGTGTAAGATGGTTAGGACAGCTGTGCCTGTATCCTCTACGGGTGTATCTGTATTTGTACATGTATTTGTACGTTTTCCTTACCCAGTAATACAGATACGTTTACTCAAAAAAAAAAAAACAAATGAGCTGATCTAGTGTCCATGTCATCAGCCACGTAAGCAACCATGTCAGCATCTAGGATGATGTGACAATTCATCCGTGATGGCTATTTTTCGTCACAGGAAATGGGCTTGGCTGGGCTAACTAGGCCTCGGGCTGTATGGTCCGTCACCGATTTTGTTAATCTGTGATGGTTTTCGAAACCGTCACACAGGTCAATCCGTGATGATTTCTGAAACCATCATAGATATTGTTTGCTGACCGTTTTTCAGTGATCTATGACGACGGAAATTTTTCATCATGGATTAACAGAATTCTTGTAATAAGCACCGGCATTTGTGGGGCCTGCCGTCCTTCGTACGCACCGGAGACCGAGTCGACGTCGTCGATGTGGACGCACGAACACCTGCCGATCGAGCATCTCAGCCCATCGTGAACGCCTACCGCCCATTCCAGGTGCTGCTGATTGGCCTATTATTCATTAACCGGCAATTCAATTTTGTTTTCCATCCCACCTACTGTTTATGGTCCGTTTATTGGTTTCGGAAGGAGAGAGGATTTTTCAGTTAGATGCGAATTGCTTTCACCAGTCACGTTTCTCCTGCTTCCTTCTCGATCATCTCCCTGATCTTGTCGTCGACATTAGGGATGATGGTCGCCCAGGGCGCACACTGCTGTTTCTCAATCAATATATCATGTTGACGTCCATTGACCATATCAGCATATGGTTAGTTTTGTTCAGTTCAACCTGAATCAGCACATACATAGTTCATTGGTCCGCTGCAGTGAAGTTCAATTAGTTTCTGTATGCTCAGATGAAATACAAAGAAATCCCTTCTCAATCCTCTTCTGTTTTATTTTTCTATCCTCCAACCTATGTTTCTCAGGAGTTTTGAATTGGTCTTATCTTTCTTACAGGTAGATCCTCTCACCCACCAGGTCAAGCTCTGTGACTTTGGTAGCGCAAAAGTCCTGGTATATATGTTGATTTTCCTTCCATGACGATATGTAGTCACATCCAGTTGTTGTATGCTTTCTTTTTTGAAATATTTTTATCATCGGCTAGCCATAGTGTTGACATTGCATTAGTGGTTTGTGTCACTACGTAATATGTATCATCAATATGCTGCTTTTGCCTGTTATGATTGATTGTGATTGTAGTTGGTTGGTCATATGAAACAAAACTTATCCATAGTTTTTTTGGATCAATTGGATGCTCAGCCTTCGGCCTTGGTCATTTTGGTTCAGTATGATTTGCCATGTACTGATGCTAATTGAGCCTTAGTCTCGAAACAGTCTTTAGGCTTTGAGTTTTTTTTTTTTTGGCGGGCACGCCGATACGCAGAACTGTAAACGTTGTGTTGCTTTTGGTAATACAAAAGCGGTGGAGACCCTTTTCTCTAAAAAAAAAAAACATATCTTGAAGGTAGCTTAAATATAGATGCGTGCATCATGGATATATTTCTCAGTGAGCTGTTGATACAAAAACTATCCAGTTACATAGCGTTTGTCTAGATATCTTGTGGATCAATGTTGGCTACATTTAAGTCGAGCTTGGTTTCATTATCTGCAGCTACCTTTGTCCTATTTGAGCTATGAGTTACTCCGTATTCAATTGTTTGTGGAGCTGTGTTAGTCTGTAATAGCATTGGTTCGTTTACTTCTGTGCAAAGTTCCAATCTTGAACTTGACTGTGATTCATGTGTTATAATAATTGGATATATGAGGTGAGGTGGTTTTCTATGGCAGCCTGATCAAATATAAAACTGATCTCAAATTCATAGCTTATATAAAAAGAAAAATCAGGAAATCAACTTGAAATGTAGTGCAATTTACACTTTTACAGGGTTCCAAGGCCTTACCAGATTGAAACGAGGCTTCCCTGATGGCATATTCGGAATACACTTGTTGTCGCTCCCCAACGGCCTGCAGCACCTGGTTGCAAACGTATTTTAATCGATATATCGTTTTAGGCTATTTTAATCAAATCCAGAAGGTTACCTTGCGCAATACTACTTCTGTAAAGTTTTTTTTCTTTCTTCTCTAATAGAGTTGATTGTTCTTTTCAAGAAGTTTTGTGTTTTATTTGTGCAGCTAACAATCCTCTATAGAGATGGGTTTACTTGATGAGACTAGATGTCACGGTACAAAATTATTGGTCAGGTACATAACATCTAGGCTTTCTTTTTGAGAGTACAGATTTGAAAACATTTGTAATCTGATAAGTCATAATATTGTCAGGGTTTAAATAGCTATGCTATTTTTTGATGTGATTCACTTGTTGCATGTAGCAATAGCCAGTGTCATCTTCTTCAGGGAGTTTTCATTTCTTCTCCAGGTAAAATTTCTAGCAGTGACATTAACTATCAAATTTATGATGTTCATAATTTAATTTTGCCCATCTGTTTCCACCATGTAGAATGGCTGGTTCCCAAAAATCTGATTCCGTTTGATCCAGCAATGTTCCGTCTCTGTACTCCTATTTCACTTTTACTTTTTTTATATCTGTAATATATGACTAAGAAACTGATTTTTACTTAGAAGATGCAGTTAACTCAAGTGACTGAAACATGCAGTTAACTAAAACTTGTATCATGTGACTGAACTTCATTCATTCGACAAGATAGCAGGAACTATACTACAGCAAACTGGAAGAGTCGTATTAACAAATGACTGTAGCAACTCTACTGCAGTTTACTTTAAAACTGTGCTATAGGGAGTCCGACAACACATAAGAATGAATAAGTACTATTGCGTGTCCGACAACATACTGGAGTAGTAACCATACCTGAAGTTGTGGCACGTGTTCGGCTTCAGGTTCAGTAAACTGCACTCCATTTGTGGATGCTATTTAATTTTTTCTTTATCTAGAAACTTTGTATTAAACCAATAAAGTCACATGCAGTCATATGGTAGTCATCTTATCATTTGCAAATCAATTGTCGTCTTGTAGAAAACAGAAGATGAGGCTAGGGAGAAAGTGGGCAGCCTCCTAGCTAGATCTTGGCAACTCGCCACCCTCAGCTATGTAATAGTGTTTTCTGTCCATCTTTGAATCGTCCTCATGAGCCAAGCTGAAAAAATTACCTATCTTTCATGTACTCATCTGAATTTTTGGGGTGGTCTAGCAGAGCTTTCAGCTGGCAGTGGTACCGTCATTCCATCCTAATCATGCGGCCGTCGCTACAAAAGAAATTTCTAATTTCTCTGCACAATTACAACAGCTAATTAATTCCACTGCAAGCTGCCAGCACATCTCATTAGTGTATTCTATCTATGTTGAATTGTCAACCCATCTTGGTAGCACAATAATCAAGCAATTGTAAAGCAATTTTTTTTTGTTTTGTTTTTTTTTTTACTCTAATGGGTGGCACTCTCTTTGCAGATCACTCCTTCCACTAACTAGCTGTGGAACCACATATTATAGTAGCAGCCACGGGGCAGAAGTCATATTGAGGTCACCCATCCTTTTGAATTGAATAGGCATCAATCGCCATCGTAACTAAATTTGTTTGTTCAGATTCTTCTTCAAGAGTAATTCATAATAATCTGATTATGGTGACATTTCTATATAATAAGCCACCAAGATTTGAAGTTGGATAATAATATGATTGAGATGTTCCCATTCTAGTTTAAGAGGAAGCAGTTTCCTATCAGAAATCTTTGCCATGACGGTCAACAAGTCCGCGGGGGCTGAACTATCGAACATGGGTGTGTAT
>JADLZK010006072.1:0-17120 GCA_015847255.1 Hyparrhenia diplandra
AAAAAAAGGACAAAGCTCATAAATATATATAGTATATATATGTATTGTTTATATGCATATTATATAGGAATTCTAGACAAGAAAAAAATATCCTTACCAATGTAATATCCTGAAGCCATGAACAAATCTCCTAGAAAGAGAGAGAGAGAGTGAAAGAGCTGAGTGGATTTCGTGCAGAGTGACCGGAGCTCGTGGGTGCGTGCTTGGGTATGTGTGTGGATGCGGCCAGCGCATTGATTTATAGCGTTGATCGGTTGGGTACATCACTGCCGGGTATTAAGATATACCCGGTAGTGATAACAACATGACTACCGGTTATTTGAATGGAGCCGGCAGTGAATACAATATCACTACCGGTTGTTTGTATGTATCCGGCAGTGAATTCACAGTGTTGTCACTTCACTCAGTTTGCATGCATGCGTTATTGCAATCTTGGTTGCCGCATATGTATGAGTAGATGCTTCACGAAAGCTGGGGTTTTGGTTATCTGCTCAAGGGGATATGGATGTGAATAAAATTCATTATCGTTCTTTGTTTTTGTTACATATATAACTTTATTTCATTCACATTAGATTTGGATATATCTCGTTGAATTTTCCTCACAATATGCAAAGATATTTCATTGACGCAACCGTCTTTATTGCAACCGTCTTTATTACGTTCGATGAAGGGTAAAAATGGAAACTCAAAGGTATCGAAGAGACAATCAAGATTCATATCAAAAGTAAATACAAAGATAAGAAATTTGATTGCATATATTTCCATAACAAAGACCTTACATTACATATATTTCCATAGCAAAGACCTTACATAGAACTAAATATATGGTAACAAAGACCAATTCCACGATAGGTCAATGCTACAATCAAAGTGTACAAACACATTAAAATTTAACCACCTCGGTAAAAGTCTCTTGTAGCATCTCCTGATCGAAGAAGTAGCGAGGGCTTACGTGCACTCATTGAGGAGGTTGGAGGATGAGATTCACCGAGCTTCATCTTGGCCCAAAAACTCTGACCATTGGACCAAGGATGAAATCACAAGAATTTGGTCCAATGAGGGTTGTTTTTCCATGGATGCACCATATGATTGATACTATATGCCCATGTGCGGGATATTGGTCTAACACTAGCACCCAAAGCACAAGGACTCAGGACTCTTAATATGAGTCCAGAGTTCGATCTTGAATCATGGCACCCACAGAAGCTGCAAGCCCCGGTGTCTCTCTTTCATCAGTAAGACTCTTCTAGCACCTTTTCTGTAAACTATTTTCTTGGACTAGGTATATCAGTATGTGGAGGGCTTTCTCCCAAAGAAAGGCCATATGTATGTGGAACTGGAAAGTACTTGCTAGCAAAGAAGATCGAGGACGAAGAATAAGGAAAATAAGGAGAAAAAGATTTTCTAGATCCAAAACCCATGACACAAAAAATTTAAAACTAAGCCCTCTCATTTTTGAGGAGAGGGTTGGGAACTCTTGGGCCGAACCAAGAATGCAACAACAGAGAGGAGAAACTGGGGTGCAAAACAGCGTCCCCCCCTTGCCGCTTAAATAGGCGAGATGGCGTGGTTGAGTCGACCGCCGTTGTGTAGGAGGAGGACGGGCAACAAGGCGCCAAAGATTGGTGCGCGGGTCAGCCACCGAGTTGAGAACTGCGGCGCATCGCTGAATTTTCGAAATCACCTTTGGATTAAGTTTTCACCGGCAGTTGATGTCGAATACCACCGCGTAAAAGATCTGCACCGCAAGCGATCATTGATCAATGCCGTGTGAAACTACACCCCGGCAGTTGTTTTAACCGACATTGATTTAACCCGGCCGACGCCGTACCGGGTGCCACGTGCTTTTTCATCGATTCCAGAGACACTTGCCGGTTTCCTAACCGGCAGTGAATGCCACCGGCAAACGTTCTCCAAGCAAGCGGCATGCATGCAAAGACAAGGCCACTCGTGAACACGTTAAGTGAACGCGGATGCCTACATGTATTGTGGTAAAAAAAAAAACGGTTGATGGCTATCCGTTGGGCGGTACAAAGTTTGATTCTTTAAATAGCCCTAAGCAGTTGTTGTGGACGTGCTATAGCTTGTTGAGTGTGTCATTTTCGTGCTCCAGCCAGCCAGAAGTCTCTCGCCCTCCCTCCTCCCTCCCTCCCTCCTCGCTCCCTCACCCCCGTCGGCATCGAAGGTACGCGGTGGTTGATCTTGTAGCAATGGTGCTTGATTGTGAAGCATGCATTCCTTGTTTCAAAATAACAATGCTAAACTCGATCATCGTTCTTGAAAAATGGTCAAAAATCGCTTGTTGGGGATCGAACCGATTTCGGGATTGGGTGTTGGGAAACGCCGTGCCGGCCGAGGAAGCGGCCATTGGAAACGCTACAAAAACGCTGCGTAGCGGGCCGGCCTTTCGTGGGGAGGCGGGCCGATCGCGACGGCCATTGGATGAGCGTTGGATGTATTGGATTATTTTCATGGCGTCTTGGGAATGACAATGGACTGCATGCATTCCATGGCTTGCTACTATATAACAACGCTCTAATTTGGTACCATCTCCATCGCTAATTAGCCTCTCTCTTTCCATAAACACCAGGCAGCTTGCTTCTTCTTCATCGACGAGATGGCCGGCGTCTACACCAACGAGGAGCTTTTGTTCACCGCAGGGCGCCTCCACGGCGCTCCAGGAAACTCACCCACCTGGGCCGAAGAACTTCGCCCGCCAACGGTGCCTTGGCCGTTGGTGGAGAAGGCGAACTTACGCCTTCAAAGGTCGAGGCCATCGCCCGACATCGCTATAGGGGATACCGGCAGGCTGGCGAGTCTGTCGCCGGGCGGCGGCGGAACGCCGGGCGGCGGCAGGACAGGCCGCGGCGAGGACGAGGCCCGGCCGGGCGGCGAGGGCGATGGCCGGCGCGACTCTCGGAGAAGCGAGGGCGGCCGCCGCTTTTTTTATTTTTCGCTTTTGTAAATATATTATCTAGTAATATATAATGACTCTCAAGTCGTTTTTAATTCATCTCCGTTCTCTTTTCTACCGTTTGTTTTACTATTCCTTCTTCATTCAACCCGAGCTATCGGTTCCTTTAATTTGCTTCCCCTCCTAAATCGCTATCGGTTCTAATTCAACCCGGTTGTGTCAATCTTCAAATCGCTTTCGGTTCTAATTCAAACCCGCTGAGTGATACGTGTCCATCAAGACCACTGCGGGGAACGATTCAACCGGTGGTGATCTGAATCTTCACTGCCGGTATTGGTCGTATCCGTGGAGTTTCTGAGTTTCCCCGCGCCTGAACGGTTCATCACTGCCGGGCGAGGTTCAACACTGCCGGTGGATTAAATTCGGCAGTGATGCCGGCGGTAGTGATGAGCGATTCTGTAGTAGTGTTCTAGTTGCACAAAGGTCGATCGAGAGGAAGAACTAGGCTTGCTGAGCAATACTTTGGAGTGTTTTTGTGTCACGTAAGTACACAGGTGAAGTGTCTAGGTTTAGAAAATTTTTAATGAGTATACACTGTATCTACTCTGATAAGCCTGTGCTGAACTTAACAACACTTCTTCCTCCACCCACCCTGGTTGTCGGGTGTGTGGTGGGGTTGTCTTGCCTGACTGCCTGTCAGCTTGGCAAGCATACGCTACTACTCCCTCCATCCAAATTGAAAGTCATTCTAATTTTGGAGATTTAAAGCATTTCAAGTTTGACCAAAATAGATATATTACGAAAATATAATTAACGAAAAATCTAATGATACTTAGTTGACATTCTAAATGTATCTTGTCATATAAATTTGGTCAAACTTAAGATATTTTGACCCTCCAAGATTCGACTTACAATTTGAGATGGAGGAAGTACCTTTGGTAGTCCCACTTTTGTTACTTCTGCGCCCTTTATATTGTAATGTATGACGTTTTATTAGTTCTTAGCACTTTGGGCTATCAGTACTATCTTGTGTTAGCTCGATGATTTCAACAATCACTCTGCTGGCCGATACCCCTTTTAAGCCACAAATGTCGAATTTATTGCCTATATGCTCACTCAGTTCGACACCTTTTGCCGAAATGCTTTGCACCGTTTGTTAGTGTGTTTACTTGCAACTCACCATGGATTAGTCGCAAGTCGTGTACATACTCTATATTTCCTCTTAATGAAGTACGGGCTAAGCCCGCTTTTGAAAAAAAAACTGAAAAAATATCGAAGAGCGGAACAATTGACGGCCACTTATAAGTCTAGCTACTTTTTTGAGGGAAAGTTTTGTCTAGCTACTTACTGTCGATCTTTCCATGGTTGTGTAGAACACGCCGATATGAAGCTCTTTGATCTCCCCATGTGGAGTAAGACTTGCAACATGGTAGTATATTGCACCCTGTGCAAGAGTAAATTTCCCTGTACCACCAAGAACAGCCCACTCACCCTTGCCAATTTTATTGTCAATCATCCCCTCTACTACAAGCGAGGATCCCGGATAGCTTGATTATGTATGCGCAAAGAGTGTCGTGCAAAAATTCCATTTGTGAGATACCAACTGCAGAAAGTCAAAACAGCAAATAAAACATGCGTACCTTGAGTCGGGCATGAAGATTATGTTGAAACAAATGAACCAATGCTCTGGATCTGCGTCCACGCTTGCCTGTATATGATGGCCTCGTGCTCGAGCGACGAGGTTGGCTCTAGAGGGAACTGGGCCATCATATATAGGCCAATCATTAACCACAAACTAGCCAAAGATTCCTGGGTCTTGGACCATGTTTTGGTTTTGCTTTGCCCCATCGCACTCCTGGTCCATATACAAGACGAGATAGAGCTGCTCTTGCCTCAAGGAATGCTGCAAAGCAGCAGTTTGGGCTAGCACATTAGCCATGGCTGCGCAAGACTAGGCTTGTACACGAACGTATGACTAAGTAGAGTCGAAGGAACAAATGGAAGTTGCCCTAGTTATTTAATGTGCTTACGTGCGAAATGGGGTTTGTTCACATATATAGATTGGTACAATCAAGCCTATATATAATATATAGATGCTGACACTTTGACAAACTCAACAACTTATTTTGATAAACTATGCGTGAGAGAATGGGGGAAACCTAAATTTTGTTTAATGTGCTGACGAGGGAAATGGGGTTTGTTCATATAGATTGATACAATCAAGCCTATATATATAGATGCTAGATTCATTTCATACCTCCCCTTTGTGCAAGCAAACTATTTTTGAACAAATCATTTTTAGTCCATCAAGTTAAAATCGGTGTATTTAAGTTATTTTTGCTGACAAAGAACTTTGATTTTTTAAAAGCATATTTTTGTTTTATGTTTTTACTAAAAACATTTATTTTGGGAATTAGAATTCATCCCAAATAGTTTCATAAAGTGATTATAATTTATCACATGAAATGTTTCTTGAGAGAATGTGGATCCAAAAGTTCCTATGAGAATCTAGATCTCTACTTAAATGCACCCTAGTTCTGACTGACCCCCTCCCACAGCAAGGCAGGTGTTGCGTATCAACAGACACTTCCTCCTCGGAAATTTGCCTATATGTTATCTAGCCTATTACCTCGATCTATTATATTTTGCTTGTATCCTACCAGAAAGGCAAGGGGGCACTGCTATGACATGGATCTTGTCATACTAGTACCCTTGTGATATAGAGAAGGAATATAAATTGGTTAGAATGTTAACTAATAAAAATTAGAAGATGTATACGTATAATGTTGGTAATGTAATATTTTTTAGTGAAAGATTTTCAGCATTCTAATGTTGATAACTAAATATATGTTAGTAAATGATCTGGTTTGTTAACGTGAATAGTTTGATGAAGACATCATGGCATGTGCTAGTGGATGTTGGCAAAAAGAAATAGTTAGTGGGGTTTTATTTTTATAAGATACTAGTGAATTTTTCGCTGGCGTTGCTGCTGGGTATACAAAAAGTAAATTTAATTTAATCTAGCTAACAGGAATTTAAAAAAGTAATTTCAATAATGAACTACAGAAAAGGCATCATGTTAATCTTGGATCATCAACTTTATCAAAGAAAACATAGGCTACTAACTTATGGAGGATAATATTTGGAACTGAACATCCAACATAAAAATTATCAGTTTCCGGTATGAGTAGATTTGAGAAAGCACTAACCTGCTAATGATCCAACATACCTTCGGTGCTTGTCTTCTAATAATATTTAACTCGAAGAAAATCTAGAGGAGCATGTACTTAACTTTTAGAGGAAGAGGTATATATATGCAAGAACATGATATCATATCTCCCTCCTCCATTTTTCTTCCCCTGCCATCAAAACTGCATTCTATCTCATGGGTTGGCAAAAAATAGAAAAAAAAGAATAGCGCAACATTACCTCAATTGTGGACGGATCTCATCCTTCGTCTTCCCGCTCGTATACAACACAGGATGGTCTTCTCTTCCGCATTGGAGCACTGGTCAAATTATCTCCTCCCTGCATTTTTCTTCTCCTTCCATATGCCACGGCGTGTGCATGTGTGGCGGCGGCGGGTGCATGCTCAAAACACATGGTGGTTATGCAGCTACGAATTTGTGGTTGCCTACAGCGTGGGCATCGCCGATGCTAGGGTCGGGCCTCTACTGCTGGCAACGGGGGCGGTCGCAACGAGCGAATGGCTGGGGCAATACAGTGTTGACGAGCGAGGCAGAGCTTCGATCGCAGAGGTGATGTTGTGCCTCAAATGTCTATCTTCTCCTTCTGTAGCCAGGTGATCCTGTCAACTTCATGATGGCCGAGCCGCCAAAGTGGAGCGCGGCCGATCTAGGAGAAGCCTATGGACACGTGTAGTTGTGCGGTGATGGCGAGTGGTGTAGGGCATGACAGAGGCGGAGCAGATTCATTTAAACCCTAAACCGCACAGTGGTGCATGCTGCAGCAGAGCAACTTCTGGTGGAACGGTGAATACATGGCTGGAGGGAGACCAAACGCGAACAGGCAGGAATGACTCTTCAGTTGTATGCTTCAGTTGTATTAGTTAGTGAGCGGTGGGATCCATCTGCTGACGTGGCTTTACGAAATCGTAGAGAATTAGCTAGTAGGGTTTGTTCTTCTAGAAGTAGTAGATATAGATATAGATATATATGTTTTCTATGTTGACCATCTGGATCTCTCTCACGCAGGGCGATGAATGACCCGGGACAATTGCTATTATCGATCTCTCTCTCCTTCCTATTTATCAGCTTAATAACTTATGCTATTGTAGATGCCTAAAAAACCTATTGGAGAACCCAAGGATCCGTCCCTGCACGCAGGGCGATGAATGACCCGGGACAATTGCTATTATCGATCTCTCTCTCCTTCCTATTTATCAGCTTAATAACTTATGCTATTGTAGATGCCTAAAAAACCTATTGGAGAACCCAAGGATCCATCCCTGCACGGTAGCAATGCATTGACTTCCGCTTGGCACATTTAGATAGTGGAGGCCAAAAAAAGTCTCCAATAAGGTATCTATCACACTACCTGACGAGTCCAGCCCACCAGGGAAAGACCCAATCACCCTAAAAGACTAGTCTGATAGGGGAAGGGTGGCTCTCCCTTTTAAGGTAGCTTCCTCCTCCCAAGTTAAGCAAGGTGGGATTAATTTGGACGTGCATGGCTGCCGCCTACACTGTTGTGCGTCTGGCCAAACTGCATACGTGGCTGCCGCCTACACAGTTGTGCGCTTGGCCAAACCATGCTCCCGTTGGGCCACGACTGCCGCCTACATTGTTGTGCGCCTGGCCAAACCACATATATACGACTTCCGCCTACACTGTTGTGCGCCTGGCCAAATCGTGCCCTAGGATGTCCTCAAAGACTACCTACTTTTATTGGCCTAACAAATTTCCCCTCCACTACCACATTTGTTAGGCCAACAAATGTGTCTACCTATTTTTTTTTAGCGGTAAAAAGACTCCATGGTAGGCGACGTCCCCGTCGACAGCGAGGCGCATTTGGTGACTTATGGTGGAACCTGCCCACCAGGGTTCAAGTCCTCGACGGTACGGTGGTGCTCATTTTCTGGATTTCACGTGATTTTTTCGGCGCTATGCATTAGTGGTGGTAGGCGACGCCCCCGTCGACAGCAGGTATGATCTCGTGACCGTGAACTTCAAGATTTGCCACTTCGGTCATTCGAATATACTTGTAGGGGTAGGGTTTACATGCGTGTGTTCATAGGGGTGAGTGTGCGCGTGTGTTGGGCGTCTACGTTTTACTGTGTAATCTCAAAACAAATCTGTTTGGGCCGTCGCCTAGTCAAAGGAGAACATATTTGCAGATCAAAGCATGGCTTGGCTCGGGACAAGCAAGAATAGGAGACATAGTCGTCGTGCCGAACTGATAATTGATTAGTTAGTTAGGTCCCTTGTGGTGGAACCTGTCCACCCGAGTTTAAGTCCTCGACTTAGCTCGGGTGTTCGCATTTTTTTGGATTTATTCTAGAATTTTCTGGCATTATGCTTTAAGTGGTAAGCGACGTTCCCGTCAACAACGAGACGCCAATGATGACTTCAGGAATCTTCTGATGTGTCGGCTAAGTTCTTTGGAGGTGCTCATAAGAATAGGGTTTGCGTACGTGTGTTCATAGGAGTGAGAGTGGGTTCATGTTGTGAATGTAAGTCGTTGTACCGTGTACTAAAAAACAATAGGTGTATATGTGGACAATTACTCAAAACATTAGGTGTACATGTGGCCAAAATAATTAGAAATTAAAAATGATAATTAGAAAAATAATTATATTCAATTTGTGCATGTAAAGGAGTTCTCTCCGTTTGCCAAAGTCCGTAGGCGACGCGACACCCTCCTCGCGCCTCTACGCCTCCGGGCGGGGACTGCGCCCACACCGTGCCCGCGCCAAAGACGAAAAGAAGACGGCGGCGGTAGAGTTCTAGTGACCTTTCACAACCTGAAAATACATCTTTATCGAGTGCCTGAGCCTTTGCCGAGTATATTATTTCTGGCACTCGGCAAAGACCTAATTTACTGTATGCCTCAACGAAAACACGGCAAAAAAAAAACTCGGCAATGACACCGAGTGTTTTTTTGTACTTGGTAAAGAGGTGTTTTGCCATGTGCCTTTTTTTCCCTCGGCAAATTTTTTTATTAGACCACTTTTTGAGGCCCTAATAAATCAATTCAAATGAAAAAGTTTTTAACTACAAAGTTGTATAACTGTCGGCGTTTCGAGGAACAGTGGGTGCCTCGGGTGCCGGCAATAAAGAATTTATAAGCCGTGTGCCTCCTCCCTCGATGGCGTAGCGCAAGATGGACCACGGGGACTTAGCCGGTTTATCCCGGGTTCAGCCAACGGGGCCCCTACGCCCGGGGGGGTGTGTCCCGTCTCGTGTTACCTCGCGCTCAAAGGTGAGCCTGCAGTTAGGGGGTTACTGTGCGGCCGCAGGGGAGACGCTGGTCTCAAGCCCCACGATCGTGGTTATGGTGGTGGTGGTTGTGTGCAGTTTCCTCCGTGTGAAGGCTGGAGTTGAGCTGGCTCGAATCGAATCCTCTCTAATGAGGCATTATTCCCCCCTTTTATAGGAGAAGGAGAGAGATAATGTTTACACCGGTGGACACCTAGGTGGCTAATTCGAGGCTGCACGGTTGCATGTGCGCCACCGAGGGGTCGGCTGGCTTGATGTCGCTTGACGGAACACGCGCGTCCCGATCCGATGGTGGACGTGCCGTCCCCTCGGCGCGCCCCGAGGGTCTCGTGAGGCGTCCCTCACAATCCGCATGGCGAGGGCCGGTCCTGCAGGTCGCCGGCTATGCGTGTCGTGCCTCGAGGGTCTCTGGCCCATCGTGGCGTTTTGACGGTGCGCTCTGGAAATGCATGTGTCATCCGGTTTCCGTGCCGGGTGGCGAATATGTCACCGGTTCAGCTTTGCGTCCCATCAGTCGGATTGGGGAGACGATTCGCGTTCGATTTGACTGGGCGTAATCGATGGCACTGGCGCCTCACCTGCCGTGCCACCGCATTGAATGCGGCGGTTTCCCTTCCTCCGACGGACCTCCCACGCCCGAGGGTCGGCCCTAGACGGGCAGGCTATCGCCTCACCCGAGGATGGAGCTGGTCTCCTGGGGCGAGGCGGAGTTTTTGCGCCCGAGGGTGGTGAGCCAGGCCACCCTCGGACGGCGGAGATTTCTCCGGGGCTGGTGAGCTAGGGGCCTCGGACGAAACTGAGATGCGTGGTCGAGTCCGAGCCATGGTTTGGCGGCGTCGACGGAAACGTCATGGTTCGTTGTTTTGCAGAGGTCCCTTGACCTTGTCCTTCGTGAGCGTAATAAGCTCTTTGCGTCGTGGTGATTCCATTTGGGCCGCTTTGTGGGCCGTCTGTGGGCCATCTCTGTAGGCCGATTCCGCTGCCGTGTGAGCGTCGTGGCTCCATGTCCACAGTCCATCCGTCGGGCCGTCCCTCCGTGCGGGATGATAGCGGGCTAGGTTTTTCTTGGGCCTTGGCAGGCCGGCCGATTCTCATAGTTTGAGAATGTCTCGGGGCCCAATATTTAGGTCCCCGACAAGTAGCCCCGAGCCCCCGAGGCGAAAGTGAGGACTCGCCCGGGGTTCCGCCCGTTCCCGCCGCCTTGTTGTTTCTCAGGGTGGTTTGTCTACAATGGGTGCGCAGCGCACCCGTTGGGTAGCAACCCCGAGGCCTCGAATGGAATGGCGGATTCCTTCGAGGTCTTTTTATATCTCGCACGCGGCAAGACTAAACAGCTCTTAAATTCGCGCTTATTTGTGCGAGTCATTCATTTTTTGCGTGGGCAGCCCGAGGCCCGCGCTTATGTGCGCAAGGTCGACCTGTGCCTCCTCGACTTTGATCATACGCTCCTCTCGTCACCCTCCCGAAAGGGAGGAGGGGAGACACGCCACAATGCCCTCGTGGCCGAATGTGTCGTGCCCGGTGAGCGTTGTAGCGGGTCGTTTTGCTGGGGTGCCCGTGCCCTTGCGGAGCAAGGGTCGGCTATGTGATCCGTGATTCACCCATGAGAACCCCAAGGGACCGCTAGCAGATCCGGGGATTTGGCGGACCAACCCCGAGGGCCTGTGGGCCTCCCACTGGATGGGACATCTCTATAAGCAAAGACCGCGGCCTTAAACACGCTTAAGAAAATCAGAGCCCCGGGGGCCCGGGTATAGCCGGGGTTGTGCATTTCCCTCCCCGCTCCCGGCCCGGTTATCCCGAGGCGACCGTAGGAAACCCTCGTGGGCCCAACCGCAACCTCGAACGTAGGGTGTGTCGGCCCGAGGCTCGTTTGGTTTTCCGCCGGGGCGGGAAACGCCAACGGACCGACTTTTTTGCCCCTCAAGGTCCGGCGTCCGGCGGATATGGGTGGCCGGACGGTTTTACTCCTCGGATCCGAAGACGAGCGCCTAGTCGCCCGCCCGAGGTGGCGCGACCGGTAGCCTCGATGGGACGCGGCCTTACGCCTTCTGTCGGGCGGAGATCGAGGGCTCCGTCAAGGTGCACACGCGCCCGACAGTTCCACCGCGCGGCTTGGCCGTTGGATGGCGGCCGCTCCATGATGGGCCGTCCATTCCGTGAGAGTCGGTTTGGTTGCCCAGCCGGCGGTTTGCCTTCCCTTCCCTATAAATATGGGGGTAAGCCGCGGCGGCAAGGATAGTTAACTCCTTTTGCTTTGCCATCGCCTTCTTTTTCGCAGCAATCGGGGAGATAGAGATAGTGTGGGAGAGATTAAGGGAGAGATTCACTTACCTTGCGCCGTGTGATTCGGGGTTGCTAGCGGTTGCCACCCTTCGCCTCCCTTTCATCCATGGCCTTGTCGAGTAGCGGTGACGGCGCGAGGGAGGTGCTCGATCTTTGGCCGTGGCGAGGGCGACGGGCGACGGAGGAGAAGCTCCGGCGCCTCGTCGATGAAGGGCTTCTTCCGCCCCCGCACCGATGAAGCGCCGGAGTGGATTGCCCGGATTGGACCGAGGAGGAGCCTAACCCTCCCGATGGCTACGTGGTGAGCTTGATGGATCTTCACCGGCGCTGCTTCAGATGCCGGCATGCCGCGGTTCATTGAGGCGATCCTCCACTACTATGAAATCGAGCTTCATCATCCGCCCTCGAACTCGATCTCCCGCCACGCCATCTTCGTCACCCTTTGTGAGGGATTCCCGGGATTGAGCCGCATTGGGACCTCCGGGTTGTGGTTCTTCAAGGCGGACTCCACACCGCCGATTTGCGCGGTGGCCAACCACGGAGGGCGCCGCGCGCTGAGGCATCGCGCTCCAAGTCCGCCGAGCGCACGGCCGAACCGAGCCGATGGGTACATCGTCTCCAAGCTCACCTCCTCCAACAAGGGGTGGCAAGATCGGTGGTTCTACCTCGCAACGGCGAGATCGCGCTTCCCGTACACCGCGTGTCCTCAAGCATCGCCCCGCAGCGGAACCGGGTCCCCTGGGAGGATCATCATCGGTTGGAGGGCCTAAGGCGCGCGGTCCCGCTGCTCCGGGGAAGGGCGGAATGTCGCGCCGCCGCGGGTCGCCGCTTTCCATCGGCGTCGGTGTTGCCGTTGATGGCTCGCCCTTTGCTCTTGTGCAAGATGACCCCGAGGCCGCCCGGTCTTGGTGCGTGCCGGATGTCGTGCCTTCTACTTTCCACCCCATGGCCCCGGCCAAGAGGGTGAGGGATGCTTGGGTCCAACACCGACACATATCCCCGAGATCCCCATGCGCCCGACCGAGGGTATATCTCCCCTCGGTGGTGCTTGGCTTCGTGTCCTTGCATTGCTTCGTGCATTGTCGCCATGGCGTTCTCACTCTTTCTTCCCCGCAGGCGTCGCCCGAACTACCGCGACTCCCTCGCCTGTCGTGCGGCATTGGATGCCGATCACGGCAGGCGAACCGTCTTTCGAACGAAGCCGCAGCCAGCGCTGGCGTTGAAGAAGGAGGAGAAGAAGAAGAGAAACGCGCGTGGTCGCGAGAAGCCGCCGGGCCGAGGCAGAGAATTGGCGAGTCACCCGACACTCGACCACCGAAGAGGACGAGGATCTCGAGGACCCGCCACAGCGTGAACTCGCCGGATGCGTCGCCATGGCGGCTCGATAGACCGGAGCCATGGGGGCTCCCGACCAGTCGGGGCTCGCTTTTCAGCCCGAGCCTCGAGCGCAGGCGTCAGTGGACGGCCGACACCCGGCGCCCGAGGGTCTTCCCGCCGAGTCCTCGTGACCATTGGCGCGGCCATGTAGGCACCTCGCGCCACAGGTGAGGCCCGAAGGGAGGAGTCGACGCCTCGCCGCGGTACCCGCGCCTTGGGGCACGGTTCCGGGGGACGAGCCGGCGACCCCGTCCCCGATCCGGCCCGTTCGTGGCACGAACGCGTGGGGGAGAGGCGGCCTTGTAGCCCGTGCGACGCCGAGGTCGCAGCCATCCCGAGCCTCGCCGCGCCGAGGGCGATCCCTCGGCCGCGGAGTTTCCTTTCGCCTTTGCAATCTTGATTTTCTTTCCGTGGGCGCATGGTTGCCTTGTTTTGACAAGGCGCCTTGACTTTTAGGGAAACGGGGCCCCTTCGTTGCTTCGCACCCCCAAGAAGGCCTAGAGGCTAGTGCACAATCCTTCACCTGCGCAGACAGAGCCGGGGTCGTCCGTCAAGATGCCTCGCGGCCCGCCGAGTCCTCCCGTGGTGCCGCCCCGAGCCCCAGGCGGGCCTGTCCCAAACCCCGACCGCCGAGGCCGCGCCCGAGGCGCAGACAGGCCCATGGTGGCGATGGTGGGTTGGCTGCCCACCGATGGTGATCGACACCGGAAGAGCTCCTGGTCAGCGCCACAGACACCCACCTCCTGCCGTGAGCAAGTGGCGCCGCCCCCGAAGGAGGTCGTGCCGCGCCCCACCCCGAGGAGGAGGTGGTCCCTTTTGTTCGGGAGTTCTCGCAAGAGGGCTCTTCGACGCGGGCGGAGACGCGCGTCTCCCGCTTGCTCGGCACGCCCGACCCCGGGGCGCACGAGCCATACAACCCCGACTTCCCGCCGCTTCCACGTGTCCGCCCGAGGCGGCCCTGGCGGCCGTCGTTTTCGCGCCATGACGAGGACGGTGCTGCGGGTCACCCGAGGGCCCCGACTTCATCGGGTCCGTTCCCCCTAGGCCGCGGAGCCGCCGATGGGGGAGATGTATCCTCCGGCCGATTTCCGCTTGGGCGGTCCGTCGACCCCGGGCGAAATGCCCGGGGTCCTCGCCGCGCGGTTGTCGATGATCGCCCCGAGGTCTTGGAGTGGAGGACCCATGAGCGCATCCGCCGCGGCCGAGGGCCTAGCGAGGATCGGGGAGACCATAACCGCCGGCTCGCTGAAGTCGACGTAGTATCTTGATGGCCATCCCCGGGCCGCATGTCCTTTGTGCTGGCGTCTTGATGAGTAGTATTGTCGTTGCATCTCGCCGCTTCGCCTCGGGAGAAGTCCGAGCTCCTTCGCCGAACGCCCCGAACCGGAATGCCCCTTTGGTCAAACTCGGTGAAGCTGATCGAGGCCTCAGAGCGAGACCTCCCGGGCTTTGCGCCCTCGCCGAGGAAAGGAGTCCCGCCGCGGACCCCCCGGAGGTCGAGCCGATCAAGGCCAGTCCGAGTCCAAGAAGATGGTACCTGACATGGCTCAGATGAGCCACGATTTTGAGGGAGGCTCGGACCCAGCCCCTTCAGTTCAAGAAGGCCCATGACGAAGCTGGACCGGGTCCCGGAGGAGGCGACGCACGGGCAGCGAGATGTGCGACGCTTGAACACTCTCGACGGCGAAGTTGGTGTCCGAGGGCGAGACCTCGTGAAGGAGAAAGAGCGCTTCGTGGGTCGATCGCCGAGGAGCACAACGCCATGCCGGGCTACCGGCGCCGTGCCAGGTGCGTCCTATCCCGGTAAGCTTTTCCGCTCTTGATTACTTCGCTTTGCCGACGCCATCTTTGCCGGCGCGCTGAGGCGAGAAGGTCCGACCGTGTCCGTAGGATAACGCCGCCACGCTTGCCTGTGGGCCGGAGCAAGAGCGTAAGTCATACCGAGCCGAGGATGCCTCGCCCCGACGTGGCCCGCCGGCGGGGGGACAACCTAGAGGTTGGTCCCACAGCTCGCAGCCGCCGCGAGCGCCGTGGGGCGGCTATCTTCGGTCCGAGCCCGAGCGCCTTCCGGAACGCATTCGCACATGCCCGGCGGCGGTCCGGCCCCGCTCCCGATGGAGTCCAAGACGCCGGACGGTGTCGCGAGGGCTTTTCCCTCGGCCCGGCGAGGAGGAGGTTGATCCCGCCGAGAGGATGCCGCCGATGCCGCCAAGACCCAAAGTCTATATAACTTTGTGGATGGCGCCCGCGACTTCGCTGTCCTCGCTTTGAGATCCAGGTGTCCCCCGTACTCCCCCAGAGAGTCCACCTACGAGGCGGACACGGAGATGGTGGGCGCCATGTCCGAGGATGCGCCGAGGGGTCCGATACCACCGGAGAAGCAGCCGAGGGATGCTGCCGTGCCGGCCTCCTTCGGCCGGGGCCGTGAGGCACAAGTAGAGCGAGGCCTCCCTTGCCCATCGATCCTTCCTTGATGAAAAGATTGAGCTTGTGAGATGGATGTGTATAAACAATGGCGCCGCCTCGAGGTCTATGGCCTTGGCGGGTGCACTCATGTTTTAAGGTTGCGTTCCCTAATCTCGCTTATTGTGTGGCTTGCTTTCTTCCGCGCGAGATAGTAACCGTGGACGCCATCACCGGCCTCCATACGGGTGCCACTAGGGGCGATCCGCTTTGCCTCGGTTATCTTGCTTTGGATTTTCGTCGGCGCGACCGACCGCAACTTAAACGACATTCCGAGAGAATCAGGAAGAAAACTTTTTCCCGAAAAAAAGTTTTGAAAAGAGGGTCCCCCCGAGGGGGTCCCCATGTAGCCCCGAGGGAGTTTTAGTCTTGGCGGACGAGGCTAAGACCTTGAGGTTTGCACAAGAAGCACTTTTTTTCGCAAAAAGATGTAGATCTTTTATTGAAAAAAAAACACCGATGTTTGACTTCTAGTGCGGAATTTAAGGGTAGAAGCGATTTTAGTCGCTCTATGTTCCGCATTGGAGTAGACTTCGCCCTTCTCGTTCTTCAACTTGTAGGTCCGGGCCTTAATATTTTCGGCCGATGAAATAAGGCCCTTCCTGTGGTGGCGTGAGTTTGTGACACCCTTTGTTGTACATCTTCGGCCGAGCACGGTCGTTGACTTGAACTCCCGAGGCTTTCAGCCGCTGGCGTGATACTGCTTGCGCAGCTTGTTGGTATCTCGCCGAGTGCAGGGCGCAACGTCTAGGGCCTTCATCAACTTGTCAATGGAGTCTTGCCTCGCTGCCGGTTTGCCTTGCTTCGATTAGCCAGGCTCGCAGCCGGGACCCATATTCGATGTCCGTGGGCAAGATTGCCTCACCCCATAGACTAGAAAGAAGGGCTGGCTAAACCCCGTGGCTGGGCTTTTAAGTTGTTCGAAGGCTCCATAGAACCGACTGCGCCTCTTGGTACCATCTTTTCCCGTATTGGTTCAGCCCGATTGAAGATCCTCGGCTTGAGCCCCCTTGCAGGATCATCGCCGGATTTGGCACTTCCACTTGACCGTTGGTCTTCGGGTGAGCTACACCGAGGTATCCACCCGGATGCCATAGTCGTCGCGAAAGTCAGGAACTTCTTCCCCCACGGTTGGTTCCGCGAATGCGTGATGATGGAGTTCGACTCCCAAAACGGAAATGATATTCGGTAAAGAATTTCACCGTTTCCCCGCGGTGTGAGGGTTCACCACTGCCTCGGCTTCGATCCATTTGGAGAACTTGTCAATGGCGACTAGGACGTGAGTGTGTCCTCCCGCCCTTTTCGAGGGGCCCAATCATGTCGAGTCCCCACACTACAAATGGCCCACGAAGAGGTATGGTTTTGCGGTGCTTGAGCCGGGAGGTGCCCCGCGGCGGCAGAAATTAGCATTCCTGCGAATGCATAGACGACTTGGTTCGCGTCACCGCACCGCCGAGGGCCGTAGAAGCCTTGCCCGAAGACTTTACCGACTAGAGTCCCTGGCGGCGTGACGCCGCATTTCTCCCGGTGGGTGTTAACGAGCAATTCTTGGCCGGCCAGGGTATGCATACGCATGTATACTCCCGAGGCCCCTCTCTTATAGAGTTCCCCTTTCTCTCAAT
>JADLZK010006073.1:0-137697 GCA_015847255.1 Hyparrhenia diplandra
TTTGGTTGGTAGGCTAGGTCGGATCACGATCACGTAATGTTCCTCTTGCTACAATATTATTAGCGGCTACAACTGCACGTGCAGAGTTATATGGGACAACCAATCTCTATCTCTACAACATAAAAGAACAAAAGGAAGGCGCCATTTGGTGCGGTAAAATTTTCGCCTCACCTTTCACCTCCACCATGCGATCCCATACCCCCTTCCCCGTAGTCTCCTCACACATGCAATCTATATTTGGCAACACCCAATCAGCATCGCATGGAAAGCATGCCAATAATATTAGGCAACCACCCAATCTCCTCATGCATGCGATTTATATTAGGCAACCACCCAATCTTGTGATCCCGCGTCCCCTTCCTTGCATGCGGTTTCCTTCCATCAGATCTCACGGTCCTTGCGGCGGCGAGCGCCCACGGCGGCGACGCCCACACCTCCCCCTGCCCTAGCCAAGCGTTGGCCAGACCTCGCCTCGGACGCGACAACGCCCTACACCACATCTACACTCCGCCTCGTAACTCGCCGCATTGCTGCGCCACGGCCCGCAGCTCGGCCAGCGCCGATCTTTGCTTTCGTGCCCACCGGGCTGGCAGCGGCGAAGCCACGCATCGAGACCTAGCGAGTCAACGGCCATTGTCGCTGCCCACGTATGACCACCACAGCGACACCAAGGAGGTCATTGTGATCACCTCGCGACATCGTCCCTGTTGTTTGCGGTTGGTGACCTCCGCCGCTCCTCCAATCCATTCTTTCTGTTCCACGATAAGCACCGCCGCCTCCCCGGAGTCTCTCCCTGATCTCAATGGAAGCCAAACAATGTCTGTTTAGGACTTTCCCAAGCCATGGCGGACTCTGGCACATACCCCCTCATACTCCAACGAGCCTCCAGCGCCGAGCCCAGCAAGCTGTAGTGGCCGCCTCACAAACCTCACCCTCCTGGCGCGCACAGGCGTACCACGTGGCGCCTGAGGCGTGCGGCGCGCCATGACGAACGAAGCAAAGCGCCACCTAACGGATGGGATGCTCGTTCTTCCCTTGTTAGCTTGGTGACATCATATGACATTATGTACATGCGGTATGGCGTTTTCGGTAGAATAATAAATCTGAAAATACAATAGAAATGCACATATACTTGAAATGAATTTCTCAAATTTCTGTCGGTTCATTACAACTTCCCTTCAAATTATTTGCATTGCGGTATAGTTTTCACATTAAACACACTCTTATTGAATATATTTTAAGATTTATTACAAAAGTTCAGTTTTTGTGACCTTTGTAGTTCGCATCAGTTTATTTGTCGGATAAGAGTGATAGAATAATGGTGAGGTTGATCGAGTGTTAACAAATGCTTTCCTTTTCTAAATGATCTATTGAAAACATGTTCAATCCCATGTAGTAGTTAATAATGTTACTTTAATATTATTGTTTAATTTTATAGTATTGTTACCTTATCATGCGATCTATGTTTTTATATAAAATTTTATTATCCCGTAGCAACGCCGCGGCGTTTAACTAGTTTATCAAAAGTCTAAGGTGATGAGGAATTGTGAACTGCCCACTTATATTTCAAATTACCCCTCACGTGTACTTCATAGACACCAGCAGGCCTCATAAATCAGATTAGGTAGGTGTATATGCAGGTTTTAGGTATGGGTATGGACTGTCATCATGGATGTAACAGGTTAAGTGCCATAATTATGGACTGTCATCTAAACATGTTAATTAATCTGATTTGGTTGATTATATTGTATATAGTATCTTTTTTCGAAGTATTGAATGATGCTAAAGTCTTCAAAGATGTGTAATGAAGTACCTAGTATATGGCTATAATCTATTTTTAGATTGTGCAAGAATCTTACTCCACATATATACATATACATACTCCGTATATATGTAAAAAAAAAAAAAAAAGCAATTGGTTTCGTCCTTTTATTTATGATGATTGAACCAAGAAATTTTGATAAATCATAATAGTCAGTTGCAGCAGGCAGCGGCGACTCGGAAACACCTTTGATAAATCGTAAATAGTCAATTGCAGCAGGAAGCGGCGACTCGGAAACACTTAAGCAGGCCAAGTTATTTAAGTAGATGAGTCCAGCTCCGAATCAACAAACCCATCCAAACCCCGCAGAACCAAATCCAAATCCGGATCCCACCACGCAAGACCAAGCCACACCAACCCACCTCCATCCGGCGACGCTGGTTCGCCGGTACGCTCCGCCCGCTGCCCGCAGAGGAGAGGCGCTGCTTCAGGGCTTCCCTACGGTCGTCTACCTCACTCTGCCGGTCCAGCTTCGCGCTCGTCCTGGCCTCACCCCGTTACTCACTCTCACCCCGCTCCTCGCCAAGCACCCACTCCCACCACCACACGGCACACTGGGCTTGCGGTGTGTGTGAGTGAGAGAGAGGGGAGACTGGCGAGTGAGGTAGCTGGAGAGATCAATTATTGTGTGAACTGTGAAGATAAATTCGATCTCAATTATTGTTTGGTTTGTGTCTTCGCTTTCTGTCATTTATTACGCTGACGAGGACCGAACCTGCTCTCCCTAAATAATTATTAGGGCCAATTGCAAAACTGCCCATATTTTCGGCTTCAATTCCGCGTTTGCCCCTCTTTTTTTAACTTTGCATGTTTGCCCCCGTTTTTCGAAATCGAAGCTTCCACTTGCCCCGTGAAGGAGAGCTAACGGTGACGAATAGAGGCAGAAATGACACAAATGCCCTTGACTTGATGGGCCCCATTAATCGGCATCATCCCTCACCTCCGGCACCCACCGACAGCGCTCGCCCGGGGAGCCCGGCGGCGCCTCCCGTCCATGCCGGCTCTGGCCGGGCCTGCCCATTCTTGCCTCGCCTCGCCCATGCTTCGACGCCCGCGCGCACCGGCCGCCGATAACCAGGTTTGTCAGCGGTGCGAATCCACGGTCGCCAAGGCGTCGGTCGCGCCCTGCGGCGTCGGTCTTTGGGGCTCGCCCGCCACCGAACTTCGAGGGGAGGCGGTCGCGCTCGGCAGCCCCTGCCCACGCCCGGCCACCGCTTCGGGTGAGCCGCGTCGGCTCGCCGCGCTGGGCGCTCGCGGCTCAGGCCCGCGCGCCTTAAACCCCCCATGAACCGCGCGCACCGCTGAGCCCGGCCGCCACCAGCGCCTTGCCCAGGCCTCGCTCGCTGGCCGCCCGCGCCGCTTAAACGACCACCCGGCGCGCGCCGCCCAAGACTTCGCCCCAACCGGTGCCGCGGGCTCGCTGGCGGCCTTGCGCCCGCGCGGACGCCGCCCCTCCGGCGAACTTGCCATGGCGACCATCGCGCTTACGCCGCCACCCACGCACCGCGGCCGTGCTGCCGACCGGCTCCCATCGGGTCACGGGATGGAAAGTTGGGGAGGTTGTGTCCTTTAGATAAGGAAGGGCGGTTTAGTCTTTTTATTTTTCTTTCCAAACATTTTTTGGACCATTATTTATGAGCACGTCACGGAATTTAGAAAGAGGGGGCAAACACGGAATTGAAGCCCAAAAGCGGGGCGGTTTTGCAATTGGCCCAAATAATTATCGTTTGCTTTTTACGAAAAATGATTTTGACTATCTATCATCAATAATTAGTATCATTGAAAAATAATTAAATCTAGTTTTTAACAAAATTATTTAGAGATTCAAATTTTTTACGTATTTTTCTATAAAATAAGTCAAACATTGGATCGCACACCACCAATGACAATTATTTAGGGGCCGGAGAGTAAGTAATTGGTAGGTACACTCAACAGCTAGTCTGGGTTCGTCTAAATTATTGTTTGGTTTGTCTTTACATCAATTATTATGTTGGTAAGACTATGCGCTTTTCGAATCCGGCCACCGAACCCGATACATGCAGATGCCGTAAAAAGTTGCTGCAGCGGGGCACGCGGCAATGGTCGGTATCCCGTGGCGGGGGGGCTCTGCCGGTATTCCTGGCGCCTGCCCAGGACCTACGCTAAGAGCATCTCTAACAGTTTTGGCATTTTTGATTTGGCATTTGACTTGTTTGCCAACTCCGTATTCCAAATGTTAAGCAAAAAAAGGCTTCCTCCAACAGTTTGCTATTTTTGGTTTGGCATATAGGAAAAGTGGGGCCAAGAGGGAGCGGTTGTTGGTTTCTCGTCGGATCATATTCGTAAGTCGCCATGCGTCGGGCATGCAAGAGACACACACAAGAAATGCCAAAGCTCCAAGTTTGGCAAAAATGCCAAAGGAGGACATGATTTTGCCAAACTCACTAAAATGCAAAAGGGATTTGCATAACTGTTGGAGCATTGTTTTCTAGACTTTTGGCAAAAAAATGCAAATGCCAAACCCATATGCAACACTGTTGGAGATGCTCTAAGGGTGCGATTGGTTGCTCAGAACCATGGTATCCCGGATGAAAGAGGCATCCAGGCTGCCCTCATCCCCGCCGAAACCATACATGGGCTTGTGTTTGGTTGCCGATGGGTGTTGTGTTTGGTTGCCCGCATGAACAAAAATACTGCATGAGGCCATGCAGTGGTCTGTGTTTGGTTGCACACATGCACCACATTGATGAATGAGAGCCGGTCACCACTTCATCAACTTTGGTGACCTTACCCCAAGGTTTTGCACATTCAAATGATAACAACAAATGACAACAATCTGATCAAAAGCTTGAAGAAGTTCATGAACAACAGATTAAACATTGGAATTGAATTATTACATGAATCAAATAATTGTCACATCATTGCACAGTGCCTAAGGCTTCATGAATTGTTCAAATGTCATCATCACAACAAACTTAAAGAAAGAGGTAATGGTTCAAATGAGTCAACCCTATTGCCTAGTAGAGCCCCTGTTCTGCCACATTGCCTGAGCCCATGCCTCCCTCTGTGCTGCCCAAGCTGCATTGTCAGGGACATTGTCTTCTGTAGGGTTTTGTTTGGCTCCCAAGTGGCCTCACTAGGGAAGAACTCATCCTCACCAGTCCTAAGTATCCAATTGTGGATGATACAGCAAGCTAGGACAAGCTTCACTTGGGTTCTGTAAGGGTGGAAAGGTTTGTTGTCCAGGATCCTGAATCTGTTCTTCAAAGCCCCAAAACCTCTCTCTATTGTAGTTCTAAGAGAGGAGTGCCTAAGGTTGTAGAGTTCTTTATAGTTTTGGGGTCTGTTGTTGCCATACTCCCTGAGATGGTATCTTGTACCTCTAAAAGGAGGCAAGAAACCAGGCCTTACTGCATGGCCAGCATCCATAAGGAAGAATTTTCCTACAAGTTTGAGGACACAGGCAAGGCTTAGAAATGCAGTGACTACAGATGGGAAATACTAGGTGTGTGTGTGTTTTGGATTATACCTGGAGGCACTCTAAGACCATCTGTCCTCTCAAGAGCATCTGCCAAGATTAGGGCATCATGGGCAGAACCCTCCCAACCGGCAAGCACATATGTGAACCTCAAACTAAAGTCCCTTCTTTGCTAAAACATTACGTGTGGTGCTCTGCTTCCTGCCTCTAAATGCTGCCTGCATCCTCCTGGGCACTCTAGCTAGGACATGTGTGCCATCAATTGCCCCTATGCAGTCCTAAATAGGATAACACACACACACACACACACACACACACACACACACACACACACACACACATATATATACACACACACACACACACACACACACACACACACACACACACATATATATATATATATATATATATATATATATATATATATATATATATATATATATATATATATATATATATATATATATATATATATAGGACCACCATAATTTGAGAGTGCAAATAGGCTTAGAATCATGGCAAGAACCTACCATGAAATAGGGATACCACCTAGAGCTCCCTTGGATCTTAGGATGGATATTGGTGTTTGCTGGGACCATCAATTCATGCCTAAGCTCCCCAACTGCATACAACACTCTACGAAAAAACCTACTTATAGTCTCACCGGACCTCCCGAAAAGTTAGATCAATGACCCTAAACCTCTCATTGTGGCCAACCACATGCAAAAACATAGCTACTTGTTCCTCAACAGTAGTATGAATGGAGTTTGTTACCAGGGATCTAGCTCTAAATAGGTCACCACGAGTTAGAAAAATGGGTCTCTTCTCATCCTAAAGCGAGGTTTCAAAGACACGCACATCATCGGAATGGTACATGTAATTGAGGTTGTTAATCCTTTCTTTGGTCCCTCTCTGTCATTGGTCCATAGGTCACGGACACTGGCATCAGCCACTCTTCTCCTAAACCAAGAGAAAAACCAGCATGCCCTTTGCAACAACCACACAATGAGCAGCTCGGCGCCTAGCTTCAAAGTCCATGTCTAACAATAGCAATGACATAACAACACATGAATTAGCAAAGGATGACTCATATGAACCAAAAGCTCTAAGCAGTTTTAAGTACATCTACAATATCGGGATTCAAGATATGAGCAAGACGCTTTTGCCACACCAAAAGGTGCTCCTCCGGCGCCTAATCCATCAAACAAAAATGTAATCATCGACCTAGGCACTATGCTCGGTGGAGTAATCCAGTAATCATCATCAATCGACACCATGCATCTCATAAGTAAGCATAAATCACAGATCCGGCACGAATCAAGTGTACAAGCATCAAAACAACATAGATCCGAGCCAACCAAGGCAATATCATCACAAAATCAAAAGGGAAAAACCTAAAACAATGGCGCGAATCGAGAGGGGGGGGAAGAGGGTGCGGCGAGCTATACCGGCACAAGCACAGAGCACCGGCGAGCGGCGCGGCGGTGGGGAGCATCACTGACGAGGCACCGGTGAGGAGAGGAAGGAGGAACACACCAGAGAAGTGGAGGCAAAGAGTGAGGGCGGTAACCCTAGCCACAAGCGCCGCGCGCGCTTTTATCCGGAGGGACTGTCGGTGTTTTGAGAACCGGGGGGTATCCCAAGCACCAGCAATAATTTATAGGCTGTGCGCTCCCCGCCTGATGGCGTGTGCGAGCTGGAAGACAGTATTTATCCTGGTTCAGGCCATGGGGCCCTACGTCCAGCAGTTGTGACCTTTCGTATTGCTCGCACCGATTGTGCACAAGAACCAAAGCGGTTTACAAGGTGTTCTTGGGAATGAAGAAGGACTTCAATCCGGAATGAACTGGCTAAGTGTGTAAACCTAATCGAGGGGATCCCCCCCTAGTGTGGCATTACTCCCCTTTCTATAGTGTAAAGGAGAGATAATGTATACAATACGCGTCATGTACAAATGCTGTTGTGTCTACTATCCAGAGCTGTTGGGCATGCCATGCCCGAGCCCGGACCTCGGGTTCCCAGATGGGAGTGCCCTGGTGTGGACGCGTGCCCTGGAGTCTCCTGTGTTCATGTCCGTCGCCCGAGGGGTGGGTCTCGAGGGCCAAATGGTGACCCTCTGATCCCTTTTTCGATCCGCAGCTGGCTTGGCCCAAGCCGTGTCGTGGTGTCAGCATCCCGAGGGTCTTCGGACTCGTGTCGTAGAAATGAAGCGGCAAGTAAAATGACCGGGTGGAACCGTGTTCCCCGTGGGGGTGGCGTGTGTGATAATCTGTTACCTTTATGTCGATCAGCGGGGGATACGAGGAGATAACAGGTCGGGTGAATCGACGGGGCAATCGATTGCCCGATTATCGCGGCTTTGTGAAACAGGTGCATTTAATGTGGCTGCCCCCACTCTACGGGTTTGGCTTCCCAAGGTGCGCCGAGATGGTGCTAGAAGGAAGAGCCGGCGGCCGGGGTCCTCCTATCCTCGGGGCGGCGGGCCTCGCTCGAGGGTCGCGGTCCTCGGGGCGAGGTAGGGATCGTTTCCAGAGAGACCCTGTGTCCTCAGGGGAGGCGGAGCTTAGTCCCGGGGCTGCGCCCCTGGTCAGGAGTAAATTGTGGTGAATGTGGGCTATTCTGGTTTGGCGTCGCGGTATGCGGGTGGACTTTGGGCCTATATATGGATGGGCTTTAATAAGCCTATTGGGGGGGATGTTTTTCCCAGTTTCTTTTTATAGTGATTCAGTTGGTCTTTACTCTCATTATTTGGAGACTTCACCCCGGGCGCTCCCGGCATATTTGGGGTGATCTTAGGTAAGTTGGGCCTTGCCAAGCGAGTATCGGTAGATGGGCTGCTTTGGGCTTCTAGAGAGGAGCTCAACAAAATTCTTCGTGGTCACATTAAGTCCTCCTTAGCGAGTCTACGCCGGGCTTGGGGCTGGCCTTCATTTCTCTGGGCGATTCTTAGGCCCAAAGCGCGTCTTAAGTCGTCAACTCTGATGTCGTCTCTCCGTCAGTCCTTCTTTTTGGGCCATGAGGCCACGCCGTCCTTCGTGGGCCTATTTTCTTTATGGGCCGATTATTTTTGTCCCCGAAAGTAGCCCCGAGCCCCGAGGGAGTCGAATGACTTCGCTCGGGGTTTTCAAAGAATTGACCTTCTACGCCTTTGGTCTACCTTTGATCTCGGGATGGGTGCTTGCGAGCCACAGGGTGGGGTGTAACCCCCCGAGGCCTCGGAGGAATATTTTTTATTCCTTAGAGGGCTTTTCTTACACGCTAGTAAGATTTGAACTACCCACTAATCTTTTGGAGGATGTGCATGGGAGGTCCGAGATGGGGGGCAGATCAGAGCCCGCTTATGTGCGCAAGGTCGTTCCAAACCTCTCCGTCTTTTTACTTACGCTCCTCTGTCGCCTTTTCTGAAAAGGAGGAGGAGGGGGGTGGTGTCATACTGCCTTGTGAGCCGAGTATGGCATACCCCGTTGAGCGTTATAACAGGAAATCTAAGCGGAGTGCCCGTGCCTCTGCCGGAGCAGGGGTCGGCTATGTGGTCCAGGACTCACTCCATAAGAACTCTCGGACCACCTAGCAGATCCCGGGTCTCGACAGGTCGGGTCCCGAGGGCCAGCAGGCCTCCCACGGATGGGACATCTCTGTAAGTGGTTACCATAAGTCTTAGATGCGTTTAGGAAATCCCAAGCTCCTGAGAGCTTAGGCTTGGCTGGTTGTGCATTTCCCTTCGGCCCCTTGCTCGGTTGTCACGAGGCAAATTTGAACTGGAGGGCCCAGCTTAGGATCCTCTGGACCGTACAATGAGCTCATGGCTCGGCGTTTCCTTTTCAGAGGTTACGCGATGCGGTGATGTTTCAATCCTGCCCGAGGGCTCGGAAGTGCCTTCCCCGGGGAGAGGCGTTATGAGTTTAGATTATGGCCTCATGTCTTCGACCCCCGGGCACGTTCGTCCATGTCAGGTGTACCTTTCGGGTCAGCCCGCAGGCGGTGGTATCTGCTTTTATTGGATAGGACAGTACTCTGCTACCTTCGCCTAAGCTACCGCCCACCGCTTTTAACTGCTGGAGCCCACTTGGTGCCTAGGGTTGCCCGCCGTCAAGATCTGCTATGTGCTCCCTGCCCGCACCAGCAAGGCTGTCTTTGGTCGATGCGCTTCCCCTCCCCTTATATATTTGGGGGAGCGGTGCTGGTGTCATACAGATCCTTATCTCTTGCTCTTCCGGTGTCTTTCATCGTTCTGTAGAAGAAGAAGAAGGCGTGGACGGGGACGAGAGAGTGAGATCTAAGTTAGTTGCGCCTAACCGTGTTTTTGTCGCGAGAAGAGATCCATGGCATCGCAGGAAGGAGAAGCCGCCCTTCCTCTTGATCCCTTTACGGGCCAGGGTCGTCGGTGACGGAGGTGAAATCGCAACGCCTAGTGGATGAAGGCCTCTGCGTTGTCGCACCGATGATTTCAAATGAGTGGTTGGTACGACATGTCTCACGAAGAACCGCAACCTCCACCCGGATATATCGTCAGCCTGATGGATCACCACAGGCGAGGCTTTGGCATGCCGGCATGTCGGTTTATGCGGGTGATTCTGTACTATTATGGAGTCGAGCTTCACCATGTCGTCCCCTAACTCAATTGCCCAGGCGTCGATTTTCGTCACTCTGTGAGGGATTTTCGGGATCGAGCCTCTTGGGAGTTATGGCGGTGGTTCTTCAAAGGCGGAGCTAAACACCACGAGCACCGGGAAGCCTGGTTCGCCAAGGCGGCGGTGCGGGTTAGATCTTTGCATCATTCAGCTTCGGACTTTGGATAAACAGAGGTAGAGTCGGGCGGATGAATACATCCCTTCTCGACTTGCCGGCTCGAACAAGGGGTGGCAGGAGGAGTGGTTTTATCTCCGGAACGATGGAGATGATCTCCCGGTTTATACAGGGGGCGTAATTAAGGCGAAACCAAACAGATGGCATGACGGCCCTCCTCAGTCTGCGCATCGCCATCTGGATGGCCTTCGATCGGCTGTTCTCCTTCTCCGGGAGAAGGGTGTGGATGCGGCGGCGGTTGTTGCCGCTTTTTCTCGTCGCCGGGTGCTGCCTTTGATGGCTCGCCCCTTGTGTCTCTGGCAGATGACGGAGGAGGTGGATCTTACCGGTACTCGGATGTCATTTGACAACCTCTCTGGGGATGCTCTGATGCGCCGTGTTCGCGTATTTTTAGGGGACAAGACTCCAGAGGAGATCCCTAAAATTGCGATTCGCCCCGCCGCAGGTATATTGACCTGGTAAGGTTCATTCATCTTGTTTTTCGCCATTTTCCGGTTTTTGTCGCGGTTCCTTGTTTTGATCCCTCTTTCCTTGTACAGGGAGATTTGGTATATAAGGAAACACTTCCGCCGGTGCCTGAAGACCAGGCCCGTAGGGATGCCAATCGTGCCGAAATGAGTGCGAGCGGCCGAGGAAGGCTCGGGCGAATGAGAAAAGCCCGGAGGGTCGCTCTCGAACCATCGGCGTCGTGAGCGAGAAAACGTGGTGAGTCGACTGGATCTTCAAAGAATCGATTCGGCTTCATCGTCGAAAAGCGGCGCGAATACCCGGGAGCGTCGGGGACGCATGTGGGGGTGTTTCCGCGCCCCGATGAGTTGGATGAGCTGCTCGACCGCGCTAAGCATCGGGCTGTTGGTGATGGAGAATCTCTCAAGGGCGAAGGAATGCGGGCGACCCTAAATTCTTTGTTTTGAAAGCGCATCGGGCGGATGCGGTGTTGGCGCTAAGGGGCGACTTATCATCTCTTAGGAGTGGGATCGTGCAAACGGAACCCACATCTCCATCTGTTCCCCGACCTTATCCCAAACGATGATGGGGCATGCTTACGGTGTTAAGGATTCTTTGTCTCCCAAGCCTTTGCTCTCCCGTTCTTCTTCAACTGTACCGGGGCTACTCCAAAATCTCTGTAAGTTGAGCTGTCTTCATTTGCCTTTGGCGTTCTTCTTCCCTCCCCTCTCCTTTTTTTACTTCTGATTTGGGAATCATCTCCACTTTTCTTGCCGAAAAAAGAGAGTCTTTGAGGTACTAAATCTTGCACCCTCGGAGCGACCGGACTAGTGCCCCAACTGTTTCAGAACTGAACCCCGCGTCGTCTCTGTGATGCTACTTTTAGTGTTATCACCGTCTTTGGGGATTCCTCTTCCATCGACTAGCATACGTCCAAGGAGGGTGACTTTGTTTTGCCTTCTAGCCTCGTGGGTGCCGAGACACCTTTATCGGGGACATTGGATCGCTCGGTGTTGGACGGTCAAGCTCGAAGGGGTCTTTCGTCCCGCCTTCTTCTCCGTCATCACAACGGGCGGCCACTGGAGGCCTGGCCCTGAAAATCCCTCATGTTAAGGAGCCGTTGGGACCGAGTGCCGTGAAAGTGGACTTCTCCTCGCATGCGGCTCGGGCGACGGAAGATACCCAAGGTTTGCTTGAGAAAATTCCATCGGAGAATCCATCTGAAGTTGCCGGGGTTTCAACTTCTCCATCAATGACTGCTGGCGCCCGTCAATTGATTGCTCTTCAATCTTCCAGCCCGAACGTTTCCCTTGTGCCCGAGGGGGTCTCCGTATCTAGGAACCAGAGTTCCATGGTACCCGTGGTCAGCTGTGATGGTCCTCAGGATTTCTTTTGGTCAAGTTTCTCTGGCCCCCGGGGGGATCCTTGGAGTGTCCCAATTTCTCAAGACCCTCAGGCGTGGGGTAGCCACGCACTTGAGCTTGGCCGGTCCCTCTGGCGGTGAGGTTCCATCCTTGGTGATTCACGATCGTCTGAAGTGGCGCTGGGTAGAACATGACCGGATCCGGAGGTGGGCGGTTGACGGATTGCGAGGAAATTAATCATGTCTTGTGTCACCGGCTTTTCGCATCGTCGAGGTTTGTCTATTTTTTCCCTACGGCTTAAGATTTGCTTTCCCTCATATGTGCTAATGGCCCCATTTGTGGTCGTGTTTTTCAGGTTTTGAAGAAATCTGCTAAGGAGAAGTCCGAGCTATTGCGAAAGAATGCCTCGAACTGGGACTTCCTTTGTCGTACTCAGCTAGAGTTGGGTCGTCAAAGAGAGGTGGCGGCTCGCCTTTCTCAGATTAACAACGATTGGACCGCCCGTTATGAGTTCTTGCGAAGCGGAGCGTGCCAAAAGCTTGGTCCGACTCGATTAGAGCAAGGACTGAGGCGAACCAGGCTTTCAAGACTTCAAGGAAGGACACGCTGAATCTCGGAAACTGCAAAAAGGCTCGGGCTGAACGTGACCGGGCTATGGAGGAGGCTAAGAGGGCAGTCGGACATGGCCAATTCTTTAAACGCTCGGGTAGAAGAATTAGCCAAGGAGGTGGATTCAGCAAAGAAGGAGGCGGAATCAATCCGAAGTTTACTGCTTGATGAGCATAATGAAATGTTGAAATGGAAAAGAATGTGTGAAGGTATGACCTTTCTTGTCTTGGTCGGATCTTTCGTCCGCGCTACCGATGGTCCGGTCTTTTGTTACGGTCCTTAACCCTGTTTCCTTTTTGGCAGAGGCGGAGAAATCGCGGGCAGAAGCGGTGGAAACTGTCACCGGTATGTCCCAATGTCTTAACATCGAGGAAAGCCTCGCACCGGGATTTAGAGAAGGTCGTGTTGGATCATATTGATCGGGTTGGGCCTCCTGTCTGGCGCCGGGCGCTTCTGTCCAAAGTCGGTTGGACGCTCTTCGAAAGCATGTCCGAGGGGGGGAGATTCGGGGTGCCTTCCGTTACGGGGTGAAATGTTGCCTTGCGGTGATGTGTTCTCATTTCTCCTTGTCGGATGAAACCCTAGAGATCCTCTCTAAAGGTTTCTTCCTAGGCCGGAATGACGAAGAGGAGATCGCCGACGAGAAGACTGATGAAGAGAAGGCTCGCTGAATTTTATGCTCGGATGGAGGGCCCCGTAGATGTGCCGGCCGCCCCGGTTTGAGGATCGAAATGGCTCTCCCTCATCACCTGTGAGGAGGGGAGACGGAACAGATCCCCTCGAGCCCACGGATATACCGCCGATGATGCCTCCGTGTGCACTTCGAAAAGTGGTGATGACGTTACCAATGACCCGTTGATTCCCTCGAGGCTGTTTCCATCCATGGATGTCGATTTGACGAAAAACTCTAGGATTGTGAATGTTATTGTTTTTTTTTTTTTTTTGCACCTTGCGGCTCATGGGGTCGCTGTATTTGATTTCTCCGGGCGCATTGATCGCCCTGGTACTATGTGAGACCGCCATTGAGTACATCTTTGGTTACTTTCGCCTTTCTCCTTCCGAGAGCCAATAAGGCGACCCGTAATCTTGTCCGGCTTCATTCCTGAATTCTTGTAAAAAAACTTGTTGTGACTCCAATAAATAAGAAAGCCTCTCGGATTTTTAAGTAAAATTTCTTTGAGTAACCATCATGAGATCATAAGGGGAGGGGTTCCTCCTCCGGTAGCCCCCGAGGTAGGTTTTTTGTCTTTGTTGGGACAAGAACCTACCTAAAAGCTCCCTTAGCCTTGCTTTCCTTGGACATGATGTGTGTAGTTCGTGTTTCTTCGTACATATTTGATGGAGTCGCAGCATGTCTCAGGTTTGAATATCTTGGTGACTCAAGACGTCCTGTCTTATTTGGTCACCATTTTGTGCTTCCCCTTTTACTTCTTTATTGACAACCTTTTTTCCGCCTGTCCTAGTGAACCTCGGCTGGTCCCATGGCTTTCTTGGGGGAGGCTTATAAGCTTACACAGAACAGTTAGTAGTTCTTTGTATTATCCTTTGCCATATTGGCCGAGTCAGCTGAAAATTTCCAGGCTTGAGGTCTTTTGAGATTACGCCTGATACAAAGCGTCTATCTCCCCTCTGTAAGGATTCCTGATTCCAAACATTGAGAACAAGTCTTGGCTCACCCTTTAATCTGAGAAGTGATAGTCCGCAAGGTTCTGATCTGCTTGGAGAATTTTTTTTTGCTGTAATTGACATATGTATGGATCTTTTTGGGCGTTTCTTTGAAGCGGTCCAATCTCTCTATATATTCTGTGTGACGAACAATCAAACTATGCCAAGGCGGTTGGTTGAGCCCGTGTTGGGAGATGGTCTTGTTGGCGTAGCACCGTCCGTCTTCGCGGGTTTGGGTTATTTTGTATAAGGAACTGCGGTTGGTTGGCACGGTTACGGCCTGGATCTTTGCTCTCACTAGGATGTGTGGGGGGAATATGGTCTTCATTTCTCCCTTTTGGGCGTGTTCCAACCATCTCTTTACTCTTGTGTAATCCATTTTTTGATTCTCCCTAGCGGCTTCTCTTTTGCCTGATTCTTCGCCGTCACAGATTGCTGTGAAAGACTCAACTCATTGTAGTATCACGCCTACCCTAGTTTTGCTCTATCGGGCGCTCTTCTTGGATTGGTCGGCCAATCATCAGCATTCGTCAATCTTGCGTTTCTCCATTGCCCTTGCCCGTTGATTTTGGGCTTCTATTCGGCGGCCTCCCGAGGGTCCTGTTCCCCTGGTTTGGCCTTTGTTTTCCCGAGGAAGGTTCCGTAGCCCCGAGGAGGGTGGTCAGCCCAGAGGGGTTAGATCGCCCCCAGGGGGTTTCTTCGTTTTGGTACGTATTAGTAGGCTTTGCAGAGGCCTAGGGTCGAGGAGTTGGATGGTACCTTAGCACCTGACGTGGTCATCCTTACGGACCTGTCCGCTGCCTCGGCGTACCTCTTCTTGATACGTTGTTTGCTCCAAACCATGGAACTTCTCTTTCAGTTCTCTTATTTTTTGGCGACGTACCCCTATGCGGGATTGTGGCCGGCAGAGGCTTTCATCTCCCCTGACGTACCTCGGGTCGGGGATGCTCCCTTGGCTTCAGAAATAAGGCCCCGAGGTCCTCCGTAGTGCGGAGACTGTTTACTAAGGTTTCACATTTTGTAGTATTAGTAAAAAACCGAGATGTATAGCCAGATTCATACCTGAGGGGAGTCTCGAGGGGTGAGACAAAGGGTAGACCCATCTTTGCTTTTTTCTTTGTTCAACACCCACCGAGGTGTATCTTCCGTTGTTTGGTTTTGATAGGCGTCATGGGTGGTTTTAAAGAAAACAGGTTAGTACGTCGTCGGGAGACATTCTTCTATTACTCCTACTACCTCTTTTGGGTCTTTTTACCATGGTATCCTCTATGTATGCCATGGTAAATTGGCTCCCACATTGTTTGGGGACGTAGTTTCAGTTTTATCCTTCCCCGAGGGGTGTAGTCATATCACCGTAGTGGTGACGCTGTTTTAGCCGACTTGTGGTAGAGAGAAAGGAAAAGAGCTTCGGGTTTTGTTTTCTGGTGACTAATGCCGCCTGTACATATTCTTCAACCCCCTTTCTTCCTTTCCCTCCTTTCACCATTACAACGTTCGCGGGCCCCTACCGGGTAGAACACTCCTATTTTCACTACTGCTAGAGAAAGGAGTGACCTATGACTCGTTTATTACATTAATCCCACCGGGTGGGATCATAATAGTCACTATCATATGGCCCCAGTTCGGGGTCTACAAAAGGTCGGAGGTCGGGGCGGTATCCGAAGATTGGATGCCAATCATGAAGCTCCCAATAGGCCGCTAGGAGCGGATGAGGTTCGCCGATCCTCGAGCGAGTAGCTCTTCATCGGTCGGCATGGTTGCGCTTTAGGTATTGCCCGCGTCGCGCCGCCGCCATCCACTCCGATTCGTCCGGCGCAGGGGATTCTGGATCTGTTGGGGCGTGGTCTCCTTGCGGCGTTATTCCCCCTTGGATCCCTTGGCGTCCACAGTTTCTGGTCGCCGCGTTCTTCTTTGTCGTACGCGAGTTCGCTGTTGGACCCGCAGATCTACCTTCCTCATGAGGTGCTCCCACGGGATCCATCGCAACCGTCTGGGTTGCGAATCCAGCGGTTCTCTTCCCGTCGCCGGCGTCGACGGGCATGGGAGGGAGGTCGTAATAGGAGTTGTCCTCTTCGCGCCTTTGCTAATGTCGTATCTCCTGGCGGCGACGGTCATGGCGCCGGTTGTGTCTTCTCGAAGATTGGGAGCGGTTGCTCCCCCGGTTTGTCGGCAACAAGATTGCCTTGAAGTCGTGGCCTAGCACCACGAACCGGAGGCTGCCAAACTGCAGCAGCGTTCCTTGGCTGTACTCGCGCTCTGAGCATGGTGGGAAGGTAAGAGTTGCCGCCATCTAGGTTTGTGAGGAGTTGTTTTCGCACAGCGCTCCCCTACCTGGCGCGCCAACTGTCGGTGTTTTGAGAACCGGGGTATCCCAAGCACCGGCAATAATTTATAGGTCATGCGCGCCCCGCCCGATGGCGTGTGCGAGCTGGAAGACGAAGCGTTTATCCCGGGTTCAGCCATGGGGCCCTACGTCCCGCTCAGTTGTGACCTTTCGTATTGCTCGCACCGATTGTGCACAAGAACCAAAGCGGTTTACAAGGTGTTCTTGGGAATGAAGAAGGACTTCAATCCGGAATGAACTGGCTAAGTGTGTAAACCTAATCGAGGGGATCCCCCCTAGTGTGGCATTACTCCCCTTTTTATAGTGTAAAGGAGAGATAATGTATACAATACGTGTCATGTACAAATCTTTGCTGTGTCTACTATCCAGAGCCATTTGGGCATGCCATGCTCGAGCCGGACCTCGGGTTCCCGGATGGGAGTGCCCCGTGTGGACTTGGCGTGCCTGGAGTCTCCTGTGTTCGCGGTCCGTCGCCCGAGGGTGGGTCTCCCCGAGGGCCAAATGGTGACCCTCGATCCCTTTTTCGATCCGCGGTGGGTTTGGCCCAAGCCGTGTCGTGGTGTCGGCATCCCGAGGGTCTTCGGACTCGTGTCGTAGAAATGAAGCTGCAAATAAAACGACAGGTGGAACCGTGTTCCCCCGTGGGGGTGACGTGTGTGATAACTGTTACCTTTATGTCCCGTCAACGGGGGATACGAGGAGATAACAGGTCAGGTGAATCGACAGGGCAATCGATTGCCCAGTCATCGCGGCCTGTGAAACAGGTGCATTTAATGTGGCTGCCCCCCACTACCGGGTTTGGCTTCCCAAGGTGTGCCCGAGATGGTGCTGAGAAGGAAGAGCCAGCAGCAGGGGTCCTCCTATCCTCGGGCGAGGCGGAGAAGCCTCGCTCGAGGGTTTGCGGTCCTCGGGAGGTAGGGATCGTTTCCGGAGACCCTGTGTCCTCGGGCGGCACGGAGCTTAGTCCGGGGGCTCTACCGCTCGGGTCAGGAGCAAATTGTGGTGAATGTGGGCTATTCTGGGCTGGCGTCGCGGTATGCAGGCGGACTTTGGGCCTATATATGGATGGGCTTTAATAAGCCTATTGGGGGGATGTTTTCCCCAGATTTCTTTTTTATAGTGATTCAGTTGGTCTTTACTCTCATTATTTGGAGACTTCACCCTGGGCGCTCCTGGCCTAGCTGGGGTGATCTTAGGTAAGTTGGGCCTTGCCAACTGAGTATCGGTAGATGGGCTGCTTTGGGCTTCTAGAGAGGGGCTCAACAAAATTCTTCGTGGTCACATTAAGTCCTCCTTAGCGAAGTCTGCGGGCTTGGGGGCGGCCTTCATTTCTCCCTGGGCGATTCTTAGGCTCAAAAGCGGCGTCTTAAGTCGTCAACTCCGATGTCGTCTCTCCGTCCGTCCTTCTTTTTTTGGGCCATGAGGCCACGCCGTCCTTCATGGGCCTATTTTCTTTGTGGGCCGATTATTTTTGTCCCCGACAGGGACGGCGCGAGTTCGCGCCAGGACCGCCAGGGTTCCCGCCAAGCTCCCGCAGGGGTCCGTGCCGTCCGAGCTCGCGAGGGAAGCTCGCCTCGAGCTTCTCTCGTCGACCAGGATGAGGGAGGGGAGAGGAACGGTGGGAGCAGCAAAAGGATACGGAAGGGGAACCAAACAGCCACTGGGGACGCATCGGTACCAAAAAACAGGAAGTGGACGAGTCGGTTCGAGCAACCAATCGCACCCTAAGTGCCACATCGGAGCCATGCACGCACGGACGGCAGGAGAGAGGGGTGGCGGTGGGCTCCGTTAAGCAACTAAAAAATGTTATAACTCGCAAACCAAAACACCAAATTAAATTCCGATTACACCAATAAATTCGTTTCAATAAATCCTTCTAAACTAGATCTCACATGGATATATTTAGACAAAATTATAGGTAGACCTCATTAATAGTAGTTGATATATAGAGTAAAGATATAAAGAAGGAATGAATGCGGGAGAAAGTGCTGTAAATGAGAGAATTTTTGATGACTAGGACATATAGAGAGAGTAAATAGAGAAACATGAGTGCGCGGATAGCCTAAGGACCGAACATAGTTTGGGTGGTAGTGTTGTTGCGAGCGGCCGGTCCTGGGTTCATCATGGAATCAACCGCACCTCGTGGATTTATTCATTCTTCGTCAGCATACTCTCTGTAGCTAGCATCCTGTCTAGCTATATATACAGGGAGTACGACCTCTCCGTCGCCTATGCAATGACGGAGCCAGAAATTGGTGGATGGGTATACCAAATGCACAAAACTTTGTAGAAAAACATATATAATAAATGGACGATAAGTTTCAATGGCCATCAAATACATAGTTTTAACAAACAAGTTCGAGTTTCAAACATAAATAATTAAGAAATATTACAATACAGTAAGTACAATATAACTCTACGATCTCCTTGTTAGAAGAGATTGATGATATCATCATCTTTTACTTGAGTGAAGAATTCCCTCTCAATAAATGTAACCAAACAATTGTTTAAATATTCGATTTACCCATTTTGTTCCTTTGGGTGTGTTTAGTTCCTAGTCACATCAACCAAAAAACCAAAAGTTTCCAAAATTCCCATCACATCTAAAACATTCAATACACCAAAAAACCCTTGCCGGCCACTATAAAATTTAGGTAATTAAAAAACTAATTGCACAGTCTAGATGTACATTGCGAGACGATTCTTTTGAGCCTAGTTACGCCATGGTAGGATAATATTTACCACTAACAAACGAAACGTCTTCTACGATTAATGCGATGTGGACAGCTACAGGAATTTTGCATCCAAATTTTGGGATCTAAACACACCCTTTGTTTGTTCTTCACAAAATTCATAATGGAAAACACTCTTTTACACTTGCAGTGGCTACGGGGAAGAATCAAAACCAACTTAAGAAACTTGTAAACAACATAATATTGTTCATCTTTTTTGTGTCTCCACAAGCTTAACTGAAAGCTCACATTGTTTGTTCACTGGATCTAGGGTGTTCTCAGTGCTCACCTTGTTGCTGTTGCCTAGACAAATCAGAGCGCGGGGGGGGCGAGCGCTGGGGGCGAGGGTGACGCCATCACGCAGACGCAGAGAAGGGAGGTGGCCGGTGGGAGCTGGGCGGTGGCGTCATGGTCGTGCCCATGGAGGCGGCGGGCGGCGTCGGGATATCGCGTAGCGGCGCGGACAACGGGAGATGGGGAGGGAAGTAGCGTCAAGGACGGCCACCGGATTTTTCAAAAAAAAAAAAATGACAGCGACCAGGCTACCCAGGAAACGAACTTTCTCCTCCGGCCCGGTCATAACCAGGCCCAATGGCAGCCTGGTTCACAATCGACAAGGCCGTGTTGGGCCTCGCTTACCTCTCGCCTGGGACCCTCTGTGCCCTTGTCGATTCGCCCGTACCTTCCCTCGGCGGCCGCACGGCGAACCGGACGGACGGAGTAACGCCGGCGGCTTCGGCGCATAAGTTGCCCAACGGGGAGCTGCAGCAGTGCTGCGGTGCTGCCAGATGAGAAGCCGATGCCACCGCGTCTGTCCTGACCCCCGACGCCGTCCAGCCGAGCGCCTGAGCGCCGTCGCCGCACTGCGGACCTGCGTTGTCCCCTGAGCTCGACTCCGCTGGGCCGCTAGACCGCCCGTCCCCATCCTCCAGCACAGCTGCGGCGTGGCCGAGCTGCCAGCGGCCCTGCCCCCGCCCCGAGTGTCCAGTGCCCACCGGCCGCCGCTGCTCTAGTGCCCTGCATGTGCTCCCGCTGCTTTGCGCCTGCTAACTGCTGACTGCTGCTCTGCATCTCTGGTGAGTAATTGATGATTGTGAATATATAGATTTGTGATTCAGCCTTCGAATGCCACGTAGAAAAATTTCTGTGAGTTTAGTAGAGACACAGGATGCAGCTCATTTTCATGGCATTTCTTGAAGCATGTGGTGACAGTGATTATTATAGCTGAGCGAATAAAACTCACCAAAAATTGGTACATCAGTGTGATAATAGGAAGAGAGTAACGAACTATTGAAAAGCACTTTTTTTTTGGTAATTGGTACCATCAGTGTGATAATTTGTACCATCAGTGTTGGTCAATTCCCCCCCTTTCAGTTTTTTTTTTTTTAAAAAAATGGTACAGCAGGGGGAAGCCCCCACTGTAAGCTTTATATTAATAAAATAAAAGAAGCTGTACAGGCAAACAACAAACCCCTTTACAGTTTGGGTCTCGAGAGTGACAAGAAATGGTGAGATTGTTGAAGATAGAATATCTCAGTGTCTAAAAATGATACACATAAAGCTAAAGCCCTCTTTGTCAAAAAAAAAAGCTAAAAGCCCTAGACAGCTAGATAGGATTGTAATCTTCTTCTTTTAGATCAAAGACACTCACCCAGCATTATTACAAAGCTTAACGTCCAGTGATCTCAGTGCTGGGGCTACCAGCATACATAAACAAGGAGACAACGGCAGAAGTCTTAACCTTTTCTTATGTTTGAACGATTCATATTTTCATGTTTTGCACATTTCAAACTCATTTGTTGAATTTAAGGAATTGTGACACCTTTTTTGTACCCTTAGTATAGTATCTCTTTTTGGGTTATTTTTATTTATATACCAAAATTGTTTAAAGAATTTTGTAGCTGTACTGAAGAGTCTACCGGATTTTGTTTTTGATTATGTTGTATTGCATATTAAATATTTGGTTAGGCATACCCTGTTTGAGATCTCCATGGAGCCACCCCCTGCAGTGAAGAAAGCAAAGGAGAGGCCATGGATGACGCTAAGCATACTATCCCCATTCTATTGCGCCCCTAGTGCTCCACTCCGGCATTTCCTCCTGTGTCCATGAAGCTCCACTCTGTTCTGGGCCCTTCGACTTGAGAAGAAGGATCCCCTCATCCCCTCCCTGCGGCTCGCCAAGAGGTACAGATGCACATCCTCTGTTTCTTTTCTTCCCCTTCCTGTTTGAGCGATTCATTTGGGCGAGACACTAATATCAAGGTTCGATTAGATGTGGCGGTTGTGATCTCAATTGTTCCAGTCAAGCATCTCTTTCTGAAAAAGAAATCATATTTTGCTACTGGAATTATTCTTGGATAGTGAAATAGCGATTTCTTTTATCTTGCTACTGCAACAGGTCGAAGCATACTACTTGCAGATGCAAAAACTGCAGTAAGCAGGCAACTCTTGTAAAACTGTAGGTCACACATGGGTTGCTAGTTTTGTTTCTTTAAAGAAAATTTTACTGCCAGCTTTTCTCACTGAGCAGTCTGAGCTTACAGTACAACTTTTGTGATTCGGAAAAGGAAGGTCACTCATGGGTTGGTAGGATTAAAGGATTTATATCTAGCTAGCTAAAAGTTTTTTGAAGATTCAAGTCCTTTTTAATAAAACATATGTTTGTTTCTAGAACAAATGAGAAACATATATGTTACGTAGCAGTTCTAATTTCTGTTCAGAGTGAGAACATGGGGAGCAGGGGAATGGAGTTATGTCATTTATGGAGAGTTGATCTAATCATGTTCAAGTGAGTACCACTTTCAGTAGTTTGCAGTTGTGAGATGATTGTGATTAAAATCAGTGTTAAGCTGCTGAGTTTTTGTTGCTCTCTCGACCTTCAGCATCAATTTAACAAAACCAAATTTTCTGCGAAGAGCCTGCCTTTCATCGAAGTTCTCAAAGCAAGGTTCACCAATCATTTTCCATCAGATGCTAATTTGATAAAATTGGAGTTCAGTTTATAGGGTATGGAGGTTTTTTTTTTGGGGAGCAAGGTCTTTAATATTGCAGCTTCTGTGCTTATTGAATAAGCTGAGTGAGATTACTCATGTGATGTGACCAGATGGTGTTGTCGCGAGGGACCTGTGGCACCGGCTGTTGTCGCCCGCTGGTCTCGCGACTTTGGTACCGGTGGGCGGACTTGACATCGCAGAGTGGTGGCTGGCGCAAAGGAAACGCCTGTGCAAGGAGGGGGAAAACCGGTGTTCGACTCGTTCTTACTTCTTATCACTTGGACGCTGTGGAAAGAACGTAATGCCAGAGTTTTCAGAGGAGAGACGTCAACCTTGACGTCCGTAGCACATAGACATAGACTGGTACAGGAGGCCGACGAGTGGGTGCAAGCAGGGTTCACAACGCTACGGCCGGTCCTTCAGCTTTGGTCGCAAAACTTAGCAAATATGTAATCAAAATATAACACCAGTAGTTTAGGTGTGTGCTGTTTTTTCAGTGTTTTCACTTCGATGTCTTCTCGCCATCGGAGTTTGTTTTGTATTCGTTTGGTTTGGTTTTCATCCTCTTAATGAAATACAGGTGAATGGCCCGATCGAAAAAAATGTGACCAGATGGTTTCCCCATCTGCCGGGCTATAATAACAGATACTTTACCTGTTGACTTTGGTTAGACAGGGGCTATGCCCTAGAATTTAAAAAAAAAAAAACTCATGTGAGAACTGAGAATCATCAGTTGCAGTTGATTAGATCTGTAAGTAATATGTGTTGGACTATATGTATCTCTAATAAGATCAAAATGAATTCTCCTCGTCCCTGGTTAGTATGAGAAAGTTGAACCAAGCTCTTGACATTTTTATCAAGGATTTGGATTAATCATGGTGAAGTTGGGTGCTTGTTTGACACATACTAAATCCGTTCCAAATTGTAGTTGGTTTGACTTTTTCAACCCCAACTTTGACCACTCGTCTTATTCAAAATTTTGTGCAAAATGTTACTTCTTTTGTTATGGCTTGCTTTATTAACAAATAATATTTAAAAATAACTTAAATTTGACTTTTTTTTGTGAAATTTTTTGAATAAGACGAGTGGTCAAACTTAGGGTCAAAAATAGTCAAATGAACTATAATTTGAAACGGAGTAGCAATCTCTAAATCTTTATGTCTTGACTTCTGACTATTTCCAAACATCGGTTGCTGCATGTCAGGTGGGATGGCCTCAATGATGGTTGTGGGTACTACCGCCTGCGGTGGTGTTTGACACACGGTTCACACTCGCAAGCTCCACCTATCTCGCCGTTCCATCCCCGCATCCTCTCTCCCGAGCCCTCTGCCATTTGCAGCCACAGATATTGCTTCCGTAGTGGTTTCCTTCCTATCCTTGACCAAGATTGTCGCCATCAGGGCCACTTTGCAGGTAGAGCTGGCACAGTTGCTTGACAAGGCCGTTGACCCTGAGTCCACCGACGATGTCTCCCTGTGCACACGACTCAGAGGCTGGTGGTTCGGGTTCAGCTCCTCAGGCACCATGCTCTGGTGATGACAGGTTCTTCGCCCTGGTGGAGGCTATGAGAGCAGACCAGCAGCGTTGGGCAGTTAAGCAGCAGAGACAGGCAGAGGAGGTGCGAGCAGAGCTGAGGCGTCAGGCCAGACTCCAAGAGGAGCACCATTCACAAATGATGTCGTTGTTTGCTGGTATACAAGCTCGCCAGGACCAATTAGAGCTACAGATGGTTAATGACAATCAGATGATCATGGCACTACAAGAGCACTTGCTTCATCACACAGGCGTGCCAGTGCCAGCGCCAGCGTTCATTCCAGTACTGCAGGTTCCTCCGGCTCCTTTCCAGACACCCCATATCGCCGCTATACAATCCAATGGACTTCCAGGACAATGTGGTCTCTACCAGCAGCAGTTCGCCTCCTCGTTACCTCAGGTTCAGGTTCAGCGGTTTTCACTACACCGGGTTCGGGTTTGGCACACAGTGAGATCATGCGCGAGTCGGCACCGCCGTTCACTCTAGTGGCCTGTGTCTACTCCAGCAGCTTCTGAGACAGTAGAGAGTTTAACTTCAGTTGCGTTGTCTGAGCCCCGACAGGTCCCCTAGTCAATCTCCACTATACACTTCAGCTTCAGAGGAGTTACCTGAGACTACCTCTGAGACTGACGACGAGCAGATAGCGTCACAATTCGGGATCTCACCACGCACCACTGTAGCCGACTCGTCTGCTTCCGCCTCTCCGGTTGATCCTTAAGATTCTGGTGCTTGACGCCAAAGCGGAAGAGTGATGTGTATGTGAGATAGGGGTAGAGTCATGAGAGGCGATTTGTACTTTGTAGGCTACTTCATGCATTCACGTTTAATTTCATGTCTTGTATGATACTCTCATGTGCTTGTGTGTTGATACTTTGTGACATGTGTGCTCGCTACTTAATCTTGTGTCATGTCGCCCTTGTTTACTCAGTTTGCTGCACTTCCATTAAATTCTTTGTCAAAAACAAGCTCTTTATGTTGTACAGTATACACGCTTGTTTCATATAAGCTCCTTTGGTTTTCAGCATTGTTCAGACACAGACATCTAAACTTGAGCACCTCAAGCTTAGGCGCTGCTCCTTGTTTGAACTCCACACAGATTCGAGCTCACCTCTGTCTGCGATCTTCTGTGAGCTAAAACAGATGCTGGACTGCTCGCTTCTGCTACACCAGCAGCCGGTGTAGCAGCAGGGCAGCAGCTGGTGGTGGTTACTGGAGCAAGCATTTACGAGAAGGCTGTATAGTGAATTGCAAGCTTTTGTGGTTGTTAAAAACAACTACTGTTGCCCTTTCAACAAACTTCAAAAGCTTTCTGGGCACGCTAGGTGCATCATAAAAACAGTATCAGGTACTGTGTGCCAATAGAATGCACTAATGCAATCCCTTATATACCTACGGCGTCAGCCTTTGTAGTACAGGTACAATTACCAACCCGAAAGCATTACAGGCTGAAACTCGCCGACTAATTTGTTATATATCACACACACTCATCAACAAAGGAAAACTCGAGCGCACCCAAACGCAGTTGGGATAGAGGCAGCACACACACACACTCAGAATTGTTACAGCACTAAGGTTACAGCACGACATTAACCAAAGGGATTCAGAATTGTTCAGATACAGAAATTGACGGTTCACTAGTACAGGAGTACTGAGAAATGTAAAACGGACAGAGGCATGGATTGTTCAAACAAAATTGCATATATAGAGGGTACAGGTCCTGCTGTGTTAAATCAAGGATTTTGCAGTTTTTTTGTGGTGGTGCCAGAGAAATTACCATTCTTTTATCAAAACAGGCCGGTTTGGATTCAGAGCAAGCTGGGCTCGCACGTGTTCCACGAACGCTTCCTGCCCTCCAAGGCATAAGGGGGAGCTGAAATTTCTTGAGGCTTGGGAGGGATGCTAGCCCAGAAAACAACTCATCATTGATTATTACATCCTTGTCACATCTAAACTTGAGCATCTCAAGCTTAGGCGCTGCTCCTTGTTTGAACTCCACAGATTCGATAGCGATCCTACCTCTGTCTGTGGTTCCCTGTTGGCTCCAAAGTTTCAGGGCCACTAGACTCGGAAATGCCGCCTCTGGTACGAAATTGAGACGGAGCCCTTGAGTTTCGAATGTAAAACTGCCTAGTGTTAGGATGGCTAGGTCTGGTAGATTGCCAAGGAGTAGCATGGTGCCATTAGAATCCGTTAGATGGGTAAGCACTAGCCTCAGCTTCACAAGGTTCCGGAGGTGCATGATCCATGCCGGAATTTTGCCCAAATCTCCGGACAGCTTGAAGGTATGTAGGTTATTGGGAGGTGTGAATACAGCATCTGAAAGGTAACATAAACCACCTTGATCCACTGATGAAGACATTGATAATGATTCCAAGCAACTGAGAGCCTCAAGAGTGGAACAGAACTCCTGCCAATTTTTCTTGTTGGTACCAGTGACTTTCAACTTGCGCAACTGAGTAAGCTTTTTTATTTCCTTTATTAGGGTGTTACCACTTCCGATGTCCACTTCACCTAGTGTGTGCAAGGCCTTCAGATTCCCTGCGCCTCTCGGCGGCAGAGGAATACCACTTTGAAAAGGCATTGCTAAGCTAGGCACCGCGACGTACCAGAAATTAACGCACCTATCATGCCAGGTCTCCTCCATAATAATATCATCGTAATCAGGCTGACCTGAGCAGAATGCTGCAAACGTAGTCTTCAATCTATCAAGGAAGTAGTCATAATCAAGTCCTGAGCCACCAAGGTGAAGATACTGCAGGTGCTTAAGTTTGATGATGGTCTTCGGCAGCATGGCGATCATTGTTAATCTAATATCTAGTGTCTGGAGCTGCCTCATGTTACCCACAGAGTCTGGAAGGTGATAGATACCTCGACAACCTCTTAGAGAAAGATACCTTAGGTGAACCAGCTTCCCAATATGCTCAAGGTGATGATTGCATAGACCCCTAGTGTCTTGCAGGTCCAAGACACGCAGGAACCTCATCTTGTCAGAAATGAAAAACGGCCTCCATTTTCCAAACACCGTTAATGACCGTATACGAGATACGTCCACCATGCTCTTGAAATCAGCCTCATCTCCCCTCCAGTTGGCACTTATACTAAGGTGGCGTGCCGTCCCATTTGTGTTTGAGCTGCAACCTGCTTCCAGCCTGAATACAAGATTTTCTTCTGCTGCCTTTGAGATGCTGATTTCACGCATGAGATCATGGATTTGGCAAGAGTCAATTGCTTTTTGGCTGAAATATGTTGCTTTATTTGGTAGTATCATGCTCCTGTCAATGAGTTCCATGAAGTACCTCTCAGCTATTTCAGCAACAGACATACCAAGCACCTCTGTTGAGTAACCCTCGGCAATCCACCGGCGCACCAAGCGGTTTCGTTTAATATCTTGGTCTTCAGGAAAGATAGACAGATATAAGAAACAAGGCTTCAGATGATAAGGCAAACCATCATAGCTCTTATTAAGGACAGTTTTAATATTTCTGAGCCCTTGGTTCATTTCCAATTCAGCACTAATATGTGAATTCAATCTTTTCCATTCCATAGGAGTTTTCGGTTGCTTAGCCAAGAAACCGCCTATGGTCACTATTGCAAGGGGGAAGTCCTTTGCACTTCTTCATAATCAATTCAGCCACCTCATACAACTCAGGACACTCCTCATTTAAATTTGTAATCTTCCCAAATACCTGAAATTGTTTCAGATTTCAGCACATATAACAGAACTATTGAGGAATACATACTAGTGCATCTTATCTTTTTTTGCTTAAGTGATTACTGTACAATGTGATTTTTTTGGCCCTTAAAGGTAAATGTATGTATTATATTATTTGAGACACATGATAAACTGTTCCCAAAATAGCTGAACATAGGTAATCTGCATAATAAGTCCTTTCAAACTAGGTTAAGTTTTTTAAGGAAATATGTTACACTATGCTGTTTAGCTGTTGATCTGGTTTCTTTTACAAGGCAGTATGTTACACAAACAATTCCTGTATGGACCAATGTCTGTCAATTGCTTTAGAGCCACCATAAGTCAGACATCAACCTATAAAAGACAAATTCTTTTGCTATGTAGAACAAAATTATCTAATATCAAAGTTTCTTCCATGATCACTGCTAATTAAAACCAGAAAAAAAGTCGATCACTACTGGTTCATAGCTGGCTTCATTCTAATTTTGGAACCGAACAAACCGAATATGATTAAATTACAAAAACTGAAAGGGATAGGCGAACCTAGAATTTATGTTTATTTTTCCTAAAAATAGAACAACATCACTAGAGTGTTTCCGCATGGAGCCTCATTAGCAACCATCCCACCTAAGAGCTTGTTTGGTCACACTCATGTCCGCCTCAATTCATGTGTGTTGGAGTGAATTAGGATGGAAATTAGTTATTTTTCACTTCAATTCACCTCAATACATGTGGATTGAGGTGAATATGACTGTAGCCAAACAAGGCCTAACGCTTTTAGTAGTCCAGTCTGTGAAGTCCGGATTGCAGAATGAACTGTTTGTGCACATCTTATGCTATTTGTGGCGATGATAATGATGGTATGTGTTGGTGATGGTTCAGAGAAGATTGAAGCAAATAAAAGTAAATAACACAAGTTACCATCAAATCTAGAGATACATGATTTGTACTGCGATTATGTGCCATGATTATCCATATGAGGAAAAGTTATCGGCTGGACTCCTTTAGTTAATTTTGCTCTCCTTTCTGTTATTCTTATGTGTACGTAACTAGTACCTAATACTAGTAGTAGTTAATTATTCTAATATACATAAATCAGTCGAGCAAGTAGTGTATAATAACATTGACTGCAGAGAGAAATAAAGATTTGGATAACTCACATATAGCAATTCCCAACCGTTTTTATGACTAATTATAATTAATAAAATACCTTCTCTGTGAAGAGGTCCTGTGCGTCTTTTTCTTCTAGAATTTTGAGCTCCATGATATTCATACTATTCGATGAACAATGCCGAGCAATTTCATTTAACCTTGTGGTGACTATGATCCGGCTTTCCGTTACCATTCTTGGGAAATGACTCTGTATATCATTCCATTCTTTGGTGGCTGATAAGTCATCAAGAACAATCAAGTATTTTTTCCCATCTAAAATGTCATGGTTCCATTGCTTCTGACCACTCAGTTGCTCAGCCAAACTATTAAGAACTTCTGTAGGGTTGAAAGGTCGCTTTACTGTGACACAAGCACGCTTGTCAAATATAGCGTTCAGCTCTTGGCTTTGATAGACATCTTTAACCAGTGTGGTTTTGCCAAGACCACCCATTCCCCATACAGAGATGACCTCAAAATCTTGGCTAACTTCATTTGAAATCAACTTGAGAATTTGTGACTTTTCTTTTTTGTCGCCCAATGAGAGCAGATTCCTTAAAAGCAATAACATTTGTCTCTATGCGAGTGAGATTCTTTCCATTCCCGGAGTTACTGTCATCAGGACTGTCTGTGGTTGAGCTAGGCCCCGGATCCACTGAACATGTTATATCTTGTGAACCCTAAAGTACAAAACACACAATTTATTAGGTGTTGCTTTCTATTTCACAGGGAAATGTTTAGGTTACGGAAATGAAATCTCAGGGGGCAACCCCTCCTGTTTACCTAAAAAATGTTTAGATTTTTTATGTTAAAAAAATATTGGAAATGTTACATAATAATTTTCTATTCCACATTTCCTTGTAAACTCCTTTCTTCAACCATACTAGATCCAATCTGAAGCAGTCAGTTAATCAACACGTGCAAGATGGTTGGTAGTAGAAATTAAGTTCATTACATTTTATATATATAAAAAAACTAAGTTCATTACATTTATTTCGTTATGTGAGAAGCTGAAATAGATCGAAATGAGATTATTTTAGGAGGATCTGAATATTACCTGGTCGTAGAAAGCATAGAGGGCTTTATCAGGGAACAATTGCTTGTGCTCCGGTAGCGAAGTCGATGGCTCAACACACAAGCTTGCAACTTTAACATGCTCTGTGCACACTAAGAGTCGACTTCCTGTCTTGTTAGTCGGGAAGCATGTTCTGATCTGGTCCCACTCATCCATAGTGGATAGGTCATTAAACACAATAAGGTAACTCTTGTCACTCAAGAATTTCCTGAACTCATCAACCAAATCATCTTCCTTGGCCATCCACAGCCTCCGCAGATCTTGGGCTTCAGAAATATGTTTCTTTGTTTCTTCCTCGAGAGAATCTACAGCGAACTGCATCACAATATCTTGCAGAATCGCTGCTGTACTGAAAGGACGCACCATACTGATCCAGACGTGGTACTGGAACTTCCTGTCCCTTTTGAGGCCCTCATATGCTCTCTTGACGATGGATTTCTCCCCTAGAACATCAATTGTTCCCCATACACCAATCACTCTAAGGTCCTCATCCTTGTTGTTGATCAGTCGAATGAGATCCGCTTTGGACTTGTTCTGCTGCCGCAGTGCTTCCTCCATGCCTGACATTGCTGCCACACCGGATACCTCAGCGTCGTCTCCGAGCTTGGAGCCAGAGGTCTTGACCAGTTGGTAGCGCAGGTTTCTCTGACTCACATCCTCAACCCTGCCTCTCAGCTCCTTCATCTTCTTGGCGATGCGGCGTCGCTCCCGCAGCGTGCTAGGGTGGCGCCACCACGATGGCTTCTTGAGATGAACCGAACAATCATGGAGGATATCCTCGGCATCATAGGCCACATCACGGACTTGCTTCACCCAGGTCATGAGCACCTGGTGGTCGTCTCGCTCATCATGCGCGGCCCTCAGAAAAGCACGCATCATCTCGAGCTCTTCCCTAATGAAAGCATGGTCGCGCTGGACGCCGAGTTGCAAGGCCACCTCCTCCGCTACAGCAGATTTGGCGTAGCCAAGCGCTCCATCCAGCACTGACTTGCCCAAGCTCAGCGCCGTGGCCTCCATGGCTTAGCTCTCTCTCTCTCTGATGTGCTTCTGTGGATGGGAGCTGGTGCTGCTAATGACTTTGGTCCTGGTCCAGAAGCCAGCCTTGGATGGATTAATAGTACGGGGAACCAAGCTGCAATGCCGAGCAATTTTCATATGCATATTGTCAGGGCATGCTCGAGTTGTAACAATAAGTTAAGGTAGCCCTGCCCACTAGCCCAATATACTTCTTTAGTTTAGTACTGATTGATGCTAAAGCGTATTCCATGTGCAACCATATGAAACCTTTAATCAAAGTGCTTGCTGGTGCTAAAGTTTTCTGCAACTATAATGTAAGCAACCTTTAATCAAAGTGCAGCCTTTAATCATAGCGCTTACTGATTCTAAAGTCTTCAAAGATGTCTGATGCCTTCGCAGCATATGGCTTTACTCTGCTTTAGATTGTCCAAAAATCTTAGTGCTTAACAATTAGTTTCGTCCTTTATGAACCACAAGAAAATCTAATAAATCATATTAATAGCCAATTCCGGCAGCGACTTGGAAACAGAGAAGCAGGCCAAGTTATCCAAAGTGCAGATCAATCCAGCTCCGAATCCACAAACCCACCTCCATCCGACGACGCGCAGCCGCCCGCCGCGGGGGCGGGAGCGGCCCCGATCTGGTCCGCCGGTACGCCCCGGCCGCCGCCGCCGAAGACAGGCGCTGCATCCCCGCGGCCGCCTTGGGCGTGGCGCTGGCGCTCTGCAGGTCCAGCTTCGCGCTCATCCTGGGCTCCACCCCGTTCCTCACCCGCTGCTCGCCGCAGGGGTCTCGAACCCGACGAGCTCGTCACCTTGCCACAGGGGAGCTCGTGCATTGAGGTGAGAGAGAAAGGGGCGGGCAGGGAGAGGAAGGGAGGAGGAGCGACTGGGCTCTCCAGGAAAACTTCTGGCCCGGTCAAAGCCAGGCCCAATGGCAGCCTGGCTCACAGTCGACAAGGCCGTGTTGGGCCTCTCTTACCGCTAGCCGACGCCCGAGCCCGACTCCCTTCCTCGGCGGCCGCACCCCGGAAATCTTACGAAGGCCCGTCCGACAACCCCCTCCGATCTCTGCTCTGTGGCCCAATTAGAGCGCGGCCCAATTTGATTCGAGCGCGTGGCCTTGCCTCTTAATACAGGTACGTTTGATCAAAAAAAAAAAAAAAAAAAAAAAAACAGGCCGATGGATTGAACAGATGCTCACAGGTTGATACGTACATGTTTCTTATTCTTTTTTTTTTCATTCCATTTCCTTTTTATTTCCGTTAGTTCTATACTGCATTTACTTTTTTTTCTTTCTTTTATCTTTTTTGTGATTTTTATTTTTATGTTTTATGTAGTTTTTATTTGTATTCTATTTTCCTTTTATTTTTTTATTTAATTTCTTTTTACTTTCCTTTCTTTTTGTCATTTTTCTTGTTCGGTGGTTTTATTATTATTACTAGGAAACATGCCCGTACGTTGCAACGGGAGTAAACATATCAAACGTTTATCAAAAAGCAGCGTCTGAAATAACATTATGTATTTATATTTTTTTTTTCTATTTCTATAAAATTTAAAATCTACACATATTTGTTTTCCGATGACAATGATATGCATATAGATTAACGTTGTTAATAATAGTAGCATACAGTACAACGTCCTATTAAGCTTGTAACAAATTTAAAATACAACCTTATAGTTTTTTCCTATGTCATTGCAAAGCAAAAAAGATATTACTCATAAATATATTATAACTTTATTTTTGTACTATCAAAGCATCAGTATTAGTAAATGTTGAGTTTTGTTACCTCTTGCAAAACGAATGTTCAAAAACGTCAACCCTAGCCTTGAATTTATAATGTTGTTTTCTTTCTTTTTGGGTCTAGAAAAAGACCTAGCAGATTGCTTGCATGCACAACGTGTGATTGCCTGCATGAATGGTTCCCTCATAGTAGGCTATTGCATGGTTCCCTTCCCTTGGCCGTAGTCTACTCCTTCCTCGATTTATTCGATTTTAATTAGCTGAAGCAACCTTTATTTTATTTCAACTGAATGTACAGTGGCGAACCATATTCTAATTCGTTGTAATTAAAGTCCATCCCATACTTGAACACACTATACGGCAAGAGTCTGTGTCCATCCTTATCAAAATTTGTAAACGATGGACAATTTGTTTTTGCCTTTCTTCCAAGGATCCACGCACACGTCCGCGACGACGCCGGTCACCATGTCGACCACGCTGGTCAGCTTCCAGCCGTGGATGTTCAGGGGACCGATGATGGGTTGTCGGATCTGCATGGACTTGATGACGTTGCCGTCCAGGTCGACGGCGCAGAGCTCAGCTGCCTCGTTGTCGTCATCGTGGTGGCGGACGACGTTGACATGCGGTGGCGGGTGGCGCCAGGCGTGCGCCCTGGTTGAACCCTTGGTTTGGTTTCATCGATGCAGCTGCATCGACTGCTAGTTCCATCGTTGTTGCATGAAAGATAAAAAAAAGCTAAATTGATTTTCTGGTGGTGCAGATGCAGGTTACATGCTTTGATCAAGTACGTGGCTGATCAGGACTCTGATGACGACGCGATCCGGCTCGATTACGTATAGAGATCGATCCTGTGGTTCAGAAACAACTCGAATCGGTTTCCGATTTCCTTTCTTGTTCGGTAGTTTTTTCTTAGGAACGCGAGCGCGCCTTCGTGACCGGGACTCTAGAATGGGCGGACAGAACCATAGGTGAAAAAAAAAAACGGCAGGCGGACAGATTAATTAGGGACAGATTGGCAGAAATTTGCGTGTTTTATTATATGGCGATACATATTTGTGCTATATAAAATAAAAGATGGAGCTGTTCTGATTCCGATCAGCTCGACAGATAGAGCTCTATTCTGATCCGATCCATGATTGTTGGGTTTTCGTAGATCTTATGTATTGGAATCAATAATCAGCCCTATACGGAAAATACGGAAGGATATTGTATAACAGGCGGACAGAAAAAAAAAAAAAAAATTAGTTCGATCTATAACCGATTTTTTTAACGGAAAAGCTTGTGAGTTGTCCCAGTTAATTATGGACTCCTTTTTTTAAGTCCAACCTGGACGCGGCCGGACAAAATAAGTTGGGAGGCGGACAATAAGAGGAGAAATAAAAGAGCGGAAGAAAAGAAGGGTGAAAGAAAACGATGGTGAAAAAAAAAATGAGAAAAATTTTCTCTCTTTAATAGTAGGTATAGATTACTTTATTGATTTTTTATTTTAATCCGTTAACGCCCATCCACGCATTTGTGGTGTGTAGTTGTGTTTCTTTCATTATTTTATTTATATAATTCATTATATTCTCTACATATTTTTATGTTTTCATTTTCTATCTGTTTTTTTTTTTTTTTTACATGTAATCTTTCGTGTTGTTACAACGGATGTTGAATTTGTTTATGTGTGTTTCTTTTTGGTGTATCTAAGAATTTTACTTAACAAACATGTAATATTCTATGGTGTATCTAGGGATGTTCAGTTAGCATACATATGATGTTCTACGGTGCATCTTTTGTAATCGTTCGAATTACTTCGAGATCTCGTTTTTAGTTTCTAATCATTCGAGGTTTGTGTAAATCCATATGATTCTCATTATTCTATTTTTTTTCAACCAATCACTCTTTTATTCCATCTTTTTTTTACTCTTCGATATCTTTGAGTTCCCATTTTTTTCCCCTTCATCTACCCGTATATCAGAGGATGTTCACTTAGTATACATGCGATGTTCTATAGTATATCTAATCGTGTTTAGTTAGTGTACATATAATGTTGTGCGGTGTACCAGGGATTTTTTTCTTAGTATCTATGTGATGTTTTTGTGATGTATCTAAGGATGTTCAGCTAATATATATGTGATTAATGATGAAAAGCAGTCCAAAAACCCCACAACCGTTTTCTATTTTTACATTTAAATAAAAAACAAAAATGGTAAAACCGACACCTAAAACGAACGCAAACTTACGGAATTTCGAAAACAAACCAATTCGAGCGGACTTACGTCGAACATCCTAACCTTAAATTCTTAGTGATTAACATCCTAATCTATTTACATTCCACTTTTATACCCGGCTGCAACGCTGCGGGAATCATTCTAGTTTACAAGAATCAGAACGGGCTAGGTCTTTTCGCGCTGCATTATTCTACTTGCAAATAACTAAACAGCCAGACAAGCCGATGATCAGCTACGAACAAGAGGAATGGGGAGGGTACAACTCTAAGAAAGGGTGCTGGGGAGTAAATGCACAAAATATTTGTACATCTCTTCTGCACACAGCAAGGTGGGGTGTCAAGTCAGTGAGTGAAGGAGTTTGGCTCCTCGTCCTCGCTGTAGACCGTCTCGCTGGCACCAAACACGGGCTTCTCTTCCCCCCACTTGACGATCTCCCTCCCATAGCGGATCGCCAACCGGACAGACTCCTGGTCCAGGGCGTTCACAAAGGACACGTAGAGCTTCCGGTCAGTCAGGGACTGGAACAGCCTCTTGAACTTGGTCGCCATGTAGTGTGCGGCCATCTGGGGCAGCGTCGCACCAGTGCTGCTGCGCGTGGGCTTTGCTGCTGCCGCTGAGAAGGTTGCCGTAGATCAGAGGACTGAAATCGTCGAACCAGTCGCATGAGGTCAGTGGGGAATCGTTGATCTTCTGCTCCAGGAGATCAAACTTGGTGAGGAGTAGAAGGAAATCCATTTGCTCAAATGTTGGGTGAAGGACAATGCTCTCAAACAGCTGCCTGCTCTCTACCATCTTGTTCACAATGGTACCATTTGCATCTTCGTAGTACTCATCATAGTCGCTAGCGGCAACACAAAAGATAACAAGCCTCACATCATCGAACATTTGCAGCCATTTGCAGTTCTCATTCAGACCTCTACTGTTTAGCCTGATCAATTGGTACCTGAAAACAAATCAAAATGTCCCCCATCATTATTACACCTATTACAGTTCAGATCCCAATAACAATAAAGAATTGAACCTAGAATATAAGTGAAACATACTCATGCATGTGAGGTTTAATAGGTTCTACATGAACATACCTAGTGCCCATACATCAAAAAGAAAAAAAACCTGATCTTAATTCACATTTTTTACAGATTTACATAAGTGTCTAATACCAAACAACACACTATAATGAACCTCAGACTCAGTGAGGTCAGTAATAGGCTAATAGCAGACTAGCATTGCCTTGTGTGACAGAAGAACTAACCTTAGCAAGGTGTCTTGTGCATCGGGCTCATCAACACCCAATCCACCCAAAGACAGCTGAGGGAAAGAGAATTCAGTTGATGCTAACCCATCTGAGGATGTAATCCCATCAGCATACAGTATATCCATATCTGAGAGCTCATATTCCGTTCGAGATATATCAACAGCCTGGTCATTTCAGAAAAAAGGTTAAAAAATGAACAATCACAATTCCCACTATGAAAATCAACACTTCCAACTCTATAAAACCTAAGGAAAAAAGGACTGCTATTAGCTAATAATACCTTGTCAAGAAAATAATTGGCAGCAGGAGGAAGGAATGGCAGTTCACTTCTTCTTCTATATGTAGCTTGAATAGCAGGATCTTTCCATAGTTCCTGAACAAGTGGTGCATATTCGCGGCTTGCTGTAGGAAAGATGTCCTCAAGATTACCTAAAGCCATTGCTTTAAGAATCCAATCTGAGAACGCTTTCAAGCGTGGAATAAGGGAGTACCCAGTGACTTCATCACATACTGCAGATCCACAACAGCCTGCAAAAAAATAAAAAAGGAAAAAAAAATACTATTAGCCGGCATATTACAAATATAGGAACGTTTCCTTTTTGTACATTGTTTATAAAAAAAACAAATATTTTTTTTTTTTTTTTTTTGAGGAAAAAAAAGGAAAGATTGGAAGTTGTAAAGGCATGAAGATTTAGTCATACCAGAGCTAGATGGGTCACATGGACTGATTTTTCTTCTATCAGCTAAAGATTCCTCTTCAAACCGCTCACGGCCTTCAAGTAATATGCCAAGGTAGTTGTATATGTTGCTTTGTATGATAAGTTTCAGGTCTTCACGCTCATCCACCGAAAATGGCTTGCCGCTCTTGTACAAGAACTTGGCCTGATGTATTCAATAGATTCAAAATCAGTTTAGACAGGGGATGCAGGATATTCTATCACTACATGTGCAAACTGCAAATTATCTTGGGTGGTAATCTTACTACAGCCGATCAATCCAGTCATTTGTGCACATGAATATGCTAGATGTCCATAAGCATACATACCTGCTTGAGTATGGTGCTTGCCCCTGACCCAACCAACAAAAGCTTCTGGGTTGTATTTACTATGTTACCAACATCTTTGCTAGATTGATTGGCTGCTTTATTCGGTGTTGGCAATGACAGAACAGGACTAAGAAGCTTCACTAAAGGCTGATGAGAAATGCAGACAAATTCAAAGCTGGTTAGTTACCATCCTAAAATTACAACATCTATAAAAGAAGAATCTCAGGGTTACCTTATCCCAGATCTTTCCTTTAACAGTTTTTGGCCTTCCTCTTGGTAAGTCCCATCAGAGTTAACCCAAAAGTGAGGTTTCCCAGCACATTGGACTCCTGCCAACTGAAATCAAACATTTCCCTTTATTCTATCTTTTACACAAAAAAAATACAGATAGGAACATATGTCAAGAAAAAGTAGTAGAGGGATGAAACCGGATTTTTTTGCATTATCTAAACAAAGTATATGGATATATGATTGCAAACCTTAAGTATTTGCAGCTCAGATTTTGTAATCTCTCGCCCATTAATCAATATTCCAGTGCTCCCGTTGCTTGCTTTTTGATCTAGAGAACCTCCAACATTTAGATTTGCAGTGATTATGGAATGTGGTTTGTGTCCCTCCTGGAATATTTTCAGTGAAAAGTTTGTCAGATTTATTGGCGATAAGTTATTATGAGTTTGTAAGAAACAAGCAAAAAAATCATAATGCCACCACTGAGTTATTGAGCTATCACGAAAATGCATAAAGAGGACCCAAAAAATCAGAATTTCTATTCAATCCTTCCCCAAAACAGAAGCCTACCTAAACCACAGCACAAGATGCCAAAATCATGGTCCATAAGTCATGACTAATTGCAGGCATGCCAACTTGGGTGTGCAATCTTTTCTGAGCAGCGTAATCAAAATTATAAGATTCTCCTGATTTAGACAATACACAATACATTATCATTCCTAGGACAAGGAGGAATCATGTGGACCATGATACAACACGCCTGACGGTGCTGATTCATCAAAGATCCATCAAGTCAACTAAATATTCCAGAAGATTATGTTCCACAGCACCATGCGCCCAGAGTTCCAGACCATACAACATGATTCCAACTAATAATACTATATATGTATAGTGAACTGCAGCTATACAAAAAATCTCACATAAATTGTCCTTCAAAGAGTTTACCCCACAGAATACTTAACAATCCTCACTTCATGTTTGCACATTGACTGATGTAATATCCCTACTTCTACTAAATGCCCTTCAAAAGAGTTTACCCGACAGAATACTATGCAATCTTCACTTCATGTTTGCACATTGTCTGGTGTAATATCCCTACTTCTACTAAATGGAAACAAAACACAACCAGTTCATCTATAGAGTGTTTGATGTGCATCAAACAGCTCGATGCTACTGAGGAGCACAGGAAAAGTAAGATCGTCACAAGCCACATACCTTTCCCCAGAAGCCAGACACCTTATCATACCAATAGAACCCCGGCCGGAGCCTAGATGGCGGGCACGGGCACCCCTGCAGCACCACGAGCTCCTCAGGGGACAATTTGGTGCCGTTGACGTACACGTCCTCCGCCCGCAGCTGGTGTAATATCCCTACTTCTACTAAATGGAAATGTATTTGTCAGCGGACCTTATAAACTTCAAAGTTCTTTCTAAAGGAAATTGAGCAGAATGACAAAAGAAAAGCATCGATAATATAATCTGCTCAAATCATGGGGGACAAATTTGTACATTGATTGTTTCTAGAATATTACGCTATACTTTACCTCTTCTATCAAAACTGAAAAGGAAAGGCACCACCGTATTTAAATAGTTATGATATATATATGGTAATATGTTGAAAAGAGTTGTGTTCCAGAGTTAAATATATGTTCCGTGGAGTAAGAACATTGATTTAATAATGTAAACAGGTGACACCGTGAATAATATGGTTAATTAACATAGTAATACCCAACAGGCATCTCCATAAACATAATATTACAAAATATGGCATGCTGCAAGATAATGTTGCACAATTGGTTTATGTTGTGATTGGACTATGACGGCACAACATATTAGTCAGCCTAGGAGAGGCGAAAAGCATAGCCATATCATCGACCAGTCACTATCACTTATGTGAGTTAAGTACTAAGCACATTTTTTTGATATTACAAGCAAATTTTCTGTTTAAAGTTCTCCATGCATTAAAATGTAACTCAAAACATACATTATTTTGCTATTATTTGACTATAGAGCAATCTTGGATCACAAATATGTTGAATCCTTTTTAAAATATGTTCTCATCTGCCAAAACCCAAAAGGATGCTAGCAGCAAGTTTGTTGGCATAATATTTTTAGTAAAAACAGTTTTTAAAGCTGCAATGTGCAATGCAGTGTATATGGAGCACAGTTGAACTACAACCATTTGTCCTGTCAAATGTATGGACATACTTGCTGTATCCGCTAGCTCAGAATTTGAGGGAGCAAGAGTTTCTGGATCTTCTAATTCTGTTGCCTCGAGGGCCTCTGTTCTGATCCTGCTAAAAAGAACTAAAAATATCAAAATAATTTACTACATGAATGAAGGAAATCGAGTTGGCCATTGAAATGCAATTCTTTTCATTCATATTTGTGGATAGGGTGGATGGGGGTATGATTTCAGTTTTATTGAAGTAGTAGATAACTAGCTATCAGCCTATCACACATGATAACTATGTTGTAAGTAGAGTCTAATCTAGTCATCTGCACCATAAATTTACACTAGGCCAGGTGATAGTGCATGAATAGAAACAGAGCATTAATAAGACACATTGCCCAAAAAGTTCCATCATTTGTTGTAAGAATTGCATCATTTTAGCCTCTAATGAAATGACAACAAATTGAAGCGCAATCAAAACAATGTAAGGCACATGGAATCCTCATGATTATAATATGCATTTGACATAAGAGAGAGATACATTGATATAACATACCTGTCTTCAGGTTCTGAGTGACGTACTGTGCACAACTCATTTGTAGTCTCCTGGAAGAGGCAAAACAAATATGGAAAATAAGATCCTTTGCACATAAAGATCTATTATGTCTTGCAAGCATATTTTGGAAATATATTAGATACATGGGCTTAGGTATAAGACACTTAACAGCCAATAAATGAACAAAACCTATAGAAAATTTTGTATTGCTATTTCAAACAGTTTAAGAGTTAATCTTGTCACCAGCTTAAAAGGATGGCGTTTTGTAACACAGGAACAACTTAAGGATGTCCTAGGAATTGTATCTCTGAAATCCGTACCTCTGAGAACGGAGAACAATCTCTGTTGAGAACCCGCTCCCAGGTACGGGTGGTGTCAACAAAGCTGACAAGTGGAAAGAGCTGAAGGTAGAAGGTGATCTCGTTCTGTACCTCACGGAGCTGATCAGCCTGCCTACCTCCCATAAAGCAGTTGTGAAGGTAGCTGCCCTCCCGACATGACTCAATGAGCAAGTATGTGTGCCGAAGCGTCTCCTCCAGCTGCTCCACCGGGTTCCTTGTCTCTGTGTGCTGCATCAGCTGTGTCCTTTGAAGCTGCTGCAGAAGGTCCCCGATCATACTTGTGCGGCGTGCCAGCAGCTGGCAGGTCTCCCGGTTCCTCTTAACTGTCTGCGCAGCCTCCACGATCATTGAGATGAGCCCGTATGCGTCCACTCCAGCAAGCTGTGCGATATTGGCCACTTGACCCACTCCACTCAACATCGCCATGCCCTCCTCGCTTAGAGTCTCCAAGAAGAAGAGTTTTTTGCTGGAAGAGGAGGCACTAGAACTAGAGCGGCCACTCCAAAATGCCTTGAATCTAACTAGCCAATAGAGCACTTTGTTAAAAACTTTGAACGAAGTTTCCAAGCACCATCCTCTAGGGAGACCTGCATTAAAGTCTTCCCTCTTTATGCTCAGAGATTGTTTCCAAGCACCATCAACTAGGGAGACTACTATTCAAAGTCTTCCCTCTTTATGCACAGAAATCACGTTAGGAGTTGCCCAAGAAATTTCCAGTGGTGGTACGATTGGGAATCCCAATATGGGATGGCCACATCCGACATGTTTTTGAGGCGTCGCCTGCGACGAGGCGTGCTAGAGGGGTTTGGGCGTCGTGGACGCCACGGCACTGCTATGGCGTCGTCTAGGAGTAGTTCCGCGTCGGGCGGACGCCTACATCCCCGCCGGCCGCGGACCCCGGATGACAGTTCACGGAGGAAGGGTGCCAAAAGACCGCGACCCGGCCCGCGGGAAATCGACCGCGTGCGGCGCGTCCGCGGGAAATCTTTCGCGCGGGAATTATGAGGGAATCGACCGCGCGGGGAGTAGATAGGCTTACCGCGGGCGAGGCCTGTACTGGGGCCGCGAGTGAGGGTGAGGGCAGAGGAAGAGGGAAGGCGGCAGGCGGACTTCGAGCTCCGCTTGGCTGATCCTCGTGCCCCGGCCGGCTGCCCCTTCCGCGGAGCCGGCCCTGCATCTTCGCAGCTGCCATGGAGCCGCAGTCTGCAGTCCGCTCGTCCGCCTCGAGTCTTCGCAGTCCGCACCTGCTCGTCCGCCTCAGTGTCCGCCTCCATCGTCTGTCCGCCCGTCCACGGACCACGGCTACCTGTTCTGATCGATCTTCCAGCCCCGTGCGTGTACTCTGTTCTGGTGGGTGTGCTCTGTTCTAACCTCCTCTGTTCTGCTTTTTTTTAACCGATACGATTGACCTGTTACATACTTACATACGGAGGAGACTAATGCCTCCTTGTGCTGGATCTTTCTTTGCTTAGTATAATATGCGCTTGCTTCTTTCTTTAATCTTTACACTTTCATCACTTAACACAAAGTAGAAGGCTCTTCCTTTAATTAGTATGATACTTACTGATTAGTAGTGCTAGGATTATTGTGCTGGGCTCAAGAATTGGGAACAAGGCATGGATGTGCTGCATTAGTATCCAAAATTCTAGTTTACACTGCGCCTCCATGGCGCCTATGGCGTCGCCTAGGCGTTGTGAAGGGGGTAGGGCGCCGCAACTTAAAAAACTCAGACAAGAGGTTCTTCGCCCTGATGGAGGCGATGAGAGCAAATCAGCAGCGTCAGATAGAGGCTATGAGAGCAGCCCAGCAGCAGCAGGCAGCAGAGCAGCAGAGACAGGCGAAGGAGCAGCGAACAGAGCTGATGCGTCGGAGCAGAGTCCAAGAGCAGCTCCATTCGCAAATGTTGACGTTGGCTGCTAGGATGCAAACTCGCCAGGACCAGTTCCAGCTACAAATGGATAAGCAAAGGCAGATGAACATGGTTCCAGCACTTGATTCAGCACACTGGCATCCCAGCTTTCACTCCGCCAGTACTGCAGGTTCCTCCGGCTCCTCTCCAGACACCCCTAGTCTCCGCTATACAACCCGCGGTGGGTTCCTTCCTAGCCTCGACCAAGATTGTCAGTGTCAGGGACACTTTGCAGGTAGAGGTGGTACAGTTGCTTGACGAGGACGTTGACCTTGAATCCACTGACAGTTCAGACGAGGACTACAGAGACCTGGTTGGCTGGTTCCCCAGCCACCGCCAATGTCTCCCTGTGCACACGACGCAGAGGCTAGTGGTTCAGGTTTGGCTCCTCAGGCCGTCCGCACCGGGTACGCTTGAGGCGTACTGGAGTGTGTGTACTGGAGTACCGAGAGCTGCAGCGGATACTTTATCTGGATCGCTATCGAAACGTACGAGCCTTCCGTTCGTCAAATACCGCGCGGTACGGACGCGTACGCGACAGGCCACGGTCAGAAGCAGCATGCGCGCGCGAGAGGCAGGAGCGAGAGAAAGGATCTGCACCAGCGGCGGGTCCCACCATTTAAACGTGCAAAAAAATGTTATAACTCGCAAACGAAAAAACTAAATTAAATTCCGATTACACTATTGAATTCGTAGTGATAAATACTTTAAAACTAGATCTCACGTGGATATATTTAGATAACATTACAAGTGGGCCCTATTAATAATGGTTAGGATAGAGTATGCTGTAAAGTATGGACGAGTGCAGCAAAACTGTAAATAAAGTAGAGAATCTTGATGATTAGGATAGAATATTCCTTTTAGAGTATGAAGTTAAAGTACCAGGAGTGCGGATAGTCAGGCACCATCCTCTAGTGATGACAGGTTCTTCACCTTGGTGGAGGCTATGAGAGCAGACCAGCAGCGTTGGGCAGCTAAGCAGCAGAGACAGGCAGAGGAGGTGCGAGCAGAGCTGAGGCGTCAGGCCAGACTCCAAGAGGAGCACCATTCACAAATGATGTCCTTGTTTGCTGGTATACAAGCTCGCCAGGACCAATTAGAGCTACAGATGGCTAATGACAATCAGATGATCATGGCACTACAACAGCACTTGCTTCATCACACAGGCGTGCCAGTGCCAGCGCCAGCGTTCATTCCAGTACTGCATGTTCCTCTGGCTCCTTTCCAGATACCCCATATCGCCGCTATACAATCTAATTGACTTCCAGGATAATGTTGTCTCTACCAGCAGCAGTTCGCCTCCTCGTTACCTCAGGTTCAGGTTCAGCGGCTGTTCACTACACCGGGTTCGGGTTTGGGACACAGTGAGATCACGCGCGAGTCGGCACCGCCGTTCACTCTAGTGCCTGTGTCTACTCCAGCAGCTTCTGAGACAGTAGAGAGTTTACCTTCAGTTGCGTTGCCTGAGCCCCAACAGGTCCATTAGTCAATCTCCACTATATACTTCAGCTTCAGAGGAGTTACCTGAGACTACCCTTGAGACTGACAACGAGCAGATAGGGTCACAATTTGAGATCTCACCGTGCACCACTGCAACCGACTCGTCTGCTTGGTGCTTGGCGCCAAAGCAGGAGAGTGATGTGTATGTGAGATAGGCGTAGAGTCATGAGAGGCGATTTGTACTTTGTAGGCTACTTCATGCATTCACGTTTAATTTCATGCATTATATGATACTCTGATGTGCTTGTGTGTTGATACTTTGTGACATGTGTGCTCTCTACTTAATCTTATGTCATGTCACCCTTGTTTACTCGTTTGCTGCGCTTCCATTAAATTCTTTGTCAAACAAGCTCTTTATGTTGTACAGTACAGACGCTTGTTTTCATATAAACTCCTTAGCTTTTCAGCATTGTTCAGATACAGACATCTAAGCCTCCTTGTTTGAACTCCACAGATTCGAGCTCGCCTATGTCTGCGGTTGTCTGTGAGCTATAACATATGCTGGACTGCTCGCTTCTGCTACTCCAGCAGCCGGTGTAGCAGCAGGGCAGCAGTTCTTCATTACGAGAAGGCTGTATAGTGAATTGCATGCTTTTGTGGTTGTTAAAAAAAAAACTACTGTTGCCCATTCAACAAACTTGAAAAGCTCAGGGGCAAGAAGCACAGAAAAGAACAGTATCAGGTACTGGTGCAAATAGAATGCACTAATGCAATCCCTTGTATACCTACAGCGTCAGCCTTTGTAGTACAGGTACAAATTTTTTTTTGACCGAATTAGTACAGGTACAATTAACCAACCCGAAGGCATTACAGGCTGAAACTCGCCGATTAATTTGTTATATTACATACACACAAAGGAAAACTCGTGCGCACCCAAACTAAGTTGGGATAGAGGCGGCACACACACTCAGCGAGGATACTGCACGACATTAACCATAGGGATTCAGAATTGTTCAGATACAGACAGTGACGGTTCACTACTACAGGAGTACTAACAGAAATGTAAAACGGACAGAGGCATGGATTGTTCAAACAAAATTGCATATATAGAGGGTACAAGTCCTGCTGTGATAAATCAAGGATTCTGGAGTTTTTTGCGGTGGTGCCAAAGAATTTACCATTCTTTTATCAAAACAGGCCGGTTTGGATTCAAAGTAAGCTGGGCTCGCACATGTTCCACGAACGCTTCCTTGATCTCGAAGTCAAAAGGGGGGGGAGCTGAAATTTCTTGAGGCTTGGGAGGGATGCTAGGCCAGAAAACAACCCATCATTGATTGTTACATCGTAGTAACATATAAACTTGAGCATCTCAAGCTTAGGCGCTGCTCCTTGTTTGAACTCCACAGATTCGATAGCGTTCTTACCTCTGTCTGTGGGTCCCTGTTGGCTCCAAAGTTCCAGGGCCACTAGACTTGGAAATGCCGCCTCTGGTACGAAATTGAGATGGAACCCTTGAGCATTGAATGTAAAACTGCTTAGTGTTAGGATGGCTAGGTCTGGTAGATTGCCAAGGAGTTGCATGGTGCCATCAGAATCCATTAGATGAGTCAACCTTAGACTCAGCTTCACAAGGTTCCGGAGGTGCATGATCCATGCCGGAATTTTGCCCAGACCGCCGTCCAGCAAGAGGGTACGGAGGTTATTGGGAGGTGTGAATACGGCATCTGAAAGGTAACGTAAACCACCTTGCTCCACTGATGAAGACATTGATAATGATTCCAAGCAGCTGAGAGCCTCAAGAGTGGAACAGAACTCCTGCCAATTTTTCTTGTTGGTACCAGTGACCTTCAACTTGCGCAACTGAGTAAGCTTTCTAATTTCCTTTATTGGGGCGTTACCACTTCCGATGTCCACTTCACCTAGTGTGATCAAGGACTTCAGATTCCCCGCACCTCTGGGCAAAGGAATACCACTTCCAAAAGGCCTTGCTAAGCCAGGCATCGCGACGTACCAGCATTTAGCGCACCTATCATGCCAGGCCTCCTCCATATACAACTCACGGTATCTAGGCTGACAAAAGCAGAATGCAGGACACTTACTCTTCAGTCTATCAAGGAAATAATCACGATCAATTTCTGAGCCACCAAGGCGAAGATATTGCAGCTGCTTAAGTTTGATGATGGTCTTTGGCAGCATGGCGATCCATGTTGATCTAATATCTAGTGTCTGGAGCTGCCTCATGTTACCCACAGAGTCTGGAAGGTGATAGATACCTTTACAACCTCTTAGAGAAAAATACCTTATGTGAACCAGCTTCCCAATATGCTCAAGGTGATGATTGCATAGACCCTTGGTGTCTTGCAGGTCCAAGACACGCAGGAACCTCATCTTGTCAGAAATGAAAAACGGCCTCCATTTTCCAAACACCGTTAATGACCGTATACGAGATACGTCCACCATGCTCTTGAAATCAGCCTCATCTCCCCTCCAATTGGCACTTATACTAAGGTGGCGTGCCGTCCCATTTGTGTTTGAGCTGCAACCTGCTTCCAGCCTGAATACAAGATTTTCTTCTGCTGCCTTTGTGATGCTGATTTCACGCATGATATCATGGATATGGCAAGAGTCAATTACTTTTTGGCTAAAATATGTTGTTTTATTTGGTAGTACCATGCTCCTGTCAATGAGTTCCATGAAGTACCTCTCAGCTATTTCAGCAACAGACACACCAAGCACCTCTGTTGAGTAACCCTCGGCAATCCACCGGCGCACCAAGCGGTTTCGTTTAATATCTTGGTCTTCAGGAAAGATAGACAGATATAAGAAACAAGGCTTCAGTTGATAAGGCAAACCATCATAGCTCTTATTAAGGACACTTTTAATATTTCTGAGCCCTTGGTTCATTTCCAACTCAGCACTAATATGTGAATTCAATCTTTTCCATTCCATAGGAGTTTTCGGTTGCTTAGCCAAGAAACCGCCTATGGTCACTATTGCAAGGGGAAGTCCTTTGCACTTCTTCATAATCAATTCAGCCACCTCATACAACTCAGGACACTCCTCATTTAAATTTGTAATCTTCCCAAATACCTGAAATTGTTTCAGATTTCAGCACATATAACAGAACTATTGAGGAATACATACTAGTGCATCTTATCTTTTTGCTTAAGTGATTACTGTACAATGTGATTTTTTGCCCTTAAAGGTAAATGTATGTATTATATTATTTGAGACACATGATAAACTGTTCCCAAAATAGCTGAACATAGGTAATCTGCATAATAGGTCCTTTCAAGCTAGGTTAAGTTTTTTTTTTTTAGGAAATATGTTACACTATGATGTCTAGCTGTTGATCTGGTTTCTTTTATAAGGCAGTATGTTACACTATAACAATTCCTGTATGGACCAATGCCTGTCAATTGCTTTAGAGCCACCATAAGTCAGACATCAACCTATAAAAAGACACATTCTTTGCTATGTAGAACAAAATTATCTAATATCAAAGTTTCCGCCATGATCACTGCTAATTAAAACCAGAAAAAAGTCAATCACTACTGGTTCATAGCTGGCATCATTCTAATTTTTGAACCGAACAAACCGAATAAGATTAAATTACAAAAACTGAAAGGGATAGACGAACCTAGAATTTATGTTTATTTTTCCTAAAATTAGAACAACATCACTAGAGTTTTTTTCATGGAGCCCCATTAGTAACCATCCCATCCCACCTAAGGGCTTGTTTGGTCACACTCATGTCCGCCTCAATCCATGTGTGTTGGACTGAATTAGGATGAAAATTAGTTATTTTTCACTTCAATTCACCGCAATACATGTGGATTGAGGTGAATATGACTGTAGCCAAACAAGGCCTAACGCTTAGTAGTCCAGTCTGTGAAGTCTGGATTGCAAAATGAACTGTTTGTGCACATCTTATGCTATTTGTGGTGATGATAATGATGGTATGTGTTGGTGATGGTTCGGAGAAGATCGAAGCAAATAAAAGTAAATAACACAAGTTACCATCAAATCTAGAGATACATGATTTGTACTTCGATTGTGTGCCATGATTATCCATATGAGGAAAAGTTATAGGCTGGACTCCTTAAGTTAATTTTGCTCTCATTTCTGTTACACATTCGATAGATGTTCTTATGTGTATGTAACTAGTACTACCAAATACTATTAGTAGTTAATTATTCTGTTATATACATAAATCAGTTGGAGCAAGTAGTGTATAATAACATTGACTGCAGAGAGAAATAAAAGAATTGGATAACTCACAATTAGCAATTCCCAACCGTTTTATGACTAATTATAATTAATAAAATACCTTCTCTGTGAAGAGGTCCTGTGCGTCTTTTTCTTCCAGAATTTTGAGCTCCATGATATTGATACTATTCGATGAACAATGCCGAGCAATTTCATTTAGCCTTGTGGTGACTATGATCCGGCTTTCTGTTACCATTCTTGGGAAATGACTCTGTATATCATTCCATTCTTTGGTGGTTGATAAGTCATCAAGAACAACCAAGTATTTTTTTTCCATCTAAAATGTCATGGTTCCATTGCTTCTGACCACTCAGTTGCTCAGCCAAACTATTAAGAACTTCTGTAGGGTTGAAAGGCCGCTTTACTGTGACACAAGCACGCTTGTCAAATATAGTGTTCAGCTCTAGGCTTTGATAGACATGTTTAACCAGTGTGGTTTTGCCAAGACCACCCATTCCCCATACAGAGATGACCTCGAAATCTTGGCTAACTTCATTTGAAATCAACTTGAGAATTTGTGACTTTTCTTTCTGTCGCCCAATGAGAGCAGATTCCTTAAAAGCAATAACATTTGTCTCTATGCGAGTGAGATTCTTTCCATTCCCGGAGTTACTGTCATCAGGACTGTCTGTGGTTGAGCTAGGCCCCGGATCCACTGAACATGTTATATCTTGTGAACCCTAAAGTACAAACACACAATTTATTAGGTGTTGCTTTCTATTTGACAGCGAAAGGTTTAGGTTACTGAAATGAAATCTCAGTAGGGGTAACCCCTCCTCTTTACCTAAAAAATGTTTAGGTTATTTATGTTAAAAAAAATATTTGAAATGTTACAAAATAATTTTCTATTCCACATTTCCTTGTAAACTCCTTTCTTCAACCATACTAGATCTAATCTGAAGCAGTCAGTTAATCAACACGTGCAATAAGGTTGGTAGTAGAAATTAAGTTCATTACATTTATATATAAAAAAACTAAGTTCATTACATTTATTTCGTTATGTGAGAAGCTGAAATAGATCGAAATGAGATTATTTTAGGATCTGAATAGAAGAAGAAGATCTGAATAGATCTGAATATTACCTTGTCGTAGAAAGCATAGAGGGCTTTATCAGGGAACAATTGCTTGTGCTCTGGTAGCAAAGTCGATGGCACAACACTCAAGCTTGCAACTTTAACATGCTCTGTGCACACTAAGAGTCGACTTCCTGTCTTGTTAGTCGGGAAGCATGTTCTGATCTGGTCCCACTCATCCATAGTGGATAGGTCATTAAACACAATCAGGTAACTCTTCTCACTCAAAAATTTCCTGAACTCATCAACCAAATCATATTCCTTGGACATCCACAGCCTCCGCCAGATCTTGGGCTTCAGATGTATGTTTCTTTGTTTCTTCCTGGAGAGAATCTACAGCGAACTGCATCACAATATCTTGCAGAATCGTTGTTGTACTGAGAGGACGCACCATACTGATCCAGGCGTGGTACTGGAACTTCCTGTCCCTTTTGAGGCCATCGTATGCTCTCTTGACGATGGATTTCTCACCGAGAACATCATTTGTTCCCCATACACCAATCACTCTAAGGTCCTCATCCTTGTTGTTGATCAGTCGAATGAGATCTGCTTTGGACTTGTTACGCTGCCGCGGTGCTTCCTCCATGCCTGACATTGCTGCCACACCGGATACCTCAGCGCCGTCTTCGAGCTTGGAGCCAGAGGTCTTGACCAGTTGGTAGCGCAGGTTTCTCTGACTCACATCCTCAACCCTGCCTCTCAGCTCCTTCATCTTCTTGGCGATACGGTGGCGCTCCCGCAGTGTGCTAGGGCGACGCCACCACGATGGCTTCTTGAGATGAATGGAGCAGTCTTGGAGGCAATCCTCGGCATCGTAGGCCACATCACGGACTTGCTTCACCCAGATCATGAGCACGTGGTGGTCTTCGCTGCTCGTCGTGTGCGGCCCTTAGGAAAGCACGCATCATCTCCAGCTCTTCCTGATGAAAGCATGGTCGCGCTGGACGCCGAGCTGCAAGGCCACCTCCTCCGCTACAGCAGATTTGGCGTAGCCAAGAGCACCATCCAGCACAGACTTGCCCAAGCTCAGCGCCGTGGCCTCCATGGCTTAGCTCTCTCTCTCTTTCTGATGTGCTTCTGTGGATGGAAGCTGGTACTGCTAATGACTTTAGTCCTGGTCCAGAAGCCAGCCTTGGATGGATTAATAGTACGGGGAACCAAGCTGCAATGCCGAGCAATTTTCATCTGCATATTGTCAGTGCATGCTCGAGTTGTAACAATAAGCTAAGGTAGCCCTGCCCACTAGCCCAATATACTTCATTAGTTTAGTCAGTAGGCTAGATCAGATCACGTGATGTGCCACTTGTTACACGATTACCAAGGGCTGCACCTACGCGCTTAAGTTGTAGGGATGAATCAATTTAAGCCAATAGGCCACTGCAATGCCGAGCAATTTTCATCTGCATATTGTCAGGCATGCTCGAGTTGTAACAATAAGTTAAGGTAGCCCTGCCCACTAGCCCAAATACTTGATTAGTTTAGTCAGTAGGCTAGATCAGATCACGTTATGTGGCTCTTGTAACACGATTATCAAGGGCTGCACCTACGCGCTTACTAAGTTGTAGGGATGAACCAATTTAAGCCAATAGGCCACGCTTTTATTTCAAATTACCTATCACGTGTAGATGCCAAAAGGCCTCTGGATGCCATAGACTGCCATAGGTTAGTTCAATATGTTAATCTGATTTTGTTCATTATATTGTACAGTACTAATCTCAACAAATAGTTCAATCGTGTCTTCCATCTTCAACTATATGTAACCATTAATCGAAGTGGTGACTGATGCTAAAGTCTTCAAAGATGTCTGATGAAGTTCGTATTGTAGGGCTTTAATCCTCTTTAAATTGTGCAAGAACCTTAGTGCTTAACAATTGGTTTAATCCTTATATGAAACAACAAAATCTAATAAATCCTAGTAATACTCAAATGCAGCAGCGACTCGGAAACAGGAGCAGGTAAGTTATCCAAATGCAGATCAGTGCAGCTCCGAATCCACGAGAACCCACCCAAACCCTGCAAAACCAAACCCAAATCCAAATCCGCGCGACCGGAGCCAGAGCAAGGGTGGGCCACACCAACCCACCTCCATCCGACGACGCGCGGCCGTCCGCCGTGGGGAGCGGCTCCAATCTGGTCCGCCGGTACGCGCCACCCGCCTTGGGCACGGCGCTGGCGCTCTGCCGGTCCAACTTCGCGGCCATCCTGGACCCCACCCCGCTGCTCGCCACCCACTCCCACCACCACCCCCGACAAATTTCGATAATTAACCCACTCGCCGCGGGAGTCGAGCTCGACGAGCCCGCCACCACATGGGGTGGGGGCTTGGGGGCTCGTGCCGTGCGGCGAGAGAGAGGGGAAGAGGGAGGGAGAGACGGCGAGATCACCCAACGTTTCACGAGCGGGTTCCCTACCGGGCCGGAAGAAAACCTCCGGCCTGGTCAAAGACAGGCCCAATGAGAGCCCGGTTCACAATCGACAAGGCCGTGTTGCGCATCGGAGCTGCCGCAGTGCTGGCAGAAGAGAAGCCCATGACCCGTCTGTCTCTGTCTTGACCCCGACGCCGTCCAGCTGAGCGCCTGACCGCCGTCGCCGCGCTACGGACCTGCCTGCGCCTTCGGTGCCGCCGGAGCTGGACTCCGCTGGCCACTGGACCGCCCGTTTCCATCCTCCAGCATAGCTGCAGCGTCGCCGGGCTTGCCGGTGCCCCTGCCCCTGCCCGAGTGTCCAGTGCCCGCCGGCCGACCCTGCCGCTGCTCTAGTGCCCTGCATCTGCTGACTGCTGCTCTGCATCTCTGGTGAGTAAGTAATTGGTGATTGTGAATATATGAATTTGTGATTCAGCATATGAGTGCCATGTAGTACAAGAGTTTCTGGTATCCTATAGGAACTTGCGCTAGTGGGGGGAGGGTAGAAGCATTTCTTCCACCCGTTTTTAGCAACGAAATATCCTATGATTTTAGTAGAGACACATGATGCAACTCAGTTTCATGGTATTTCTTGAAGTATGGTGACAGTGATTACTATGACTGGCCAGTGAATAAAACTCAGTGCGATAATAGGAAGAGAGTAAAGGACTATTGAAAAGCAGTTGGCCTGTTCCCCCTTTGTGGTTTGGGTCTCGAGAGTGTTCAAGAAATGGGGAGATTGTTGAAGATAGCATATCTCATTTTGAGTCATTGGCTAAAAATGATGCACATAGACCTAAAGCCCAAGAGTGGTATTGTAATTTGTAATATTCTATTTACTTAAGACCTTTTCTTTCGTTTGAACAATTTTATAGTCATGTTTTGCACGTTTCAAAATGAATTTAAGGAATTGTAAGACCTTTTAGATACAGACATATAGTTTCTCTTTTTGGGTTATTATTTACTAATATACTGAAATTGTTTAAAGAATTTTGTAATTGTACCGAACTGTCTACCGGTCTTTATTATTGTATCTGTTTATTATCAGCTTCTGTGCTTATTGAATAATCTGACGGAAATTACTCATTCATGTAAGAATGGAGACCATCAGTTGCAGTTGATTAAATCAAAATAAATTCTCCTCATCCCTGGTTAGCATGAGAAAGTTGAACCAAACGGCAAGTTTGTGCTCTTCAAATTTGTATGAAAGGATTTGGATTAACCATGGTGAAGCTGTGTGCTTGTTTGACACACAGTTCACAAGTTTTGAACCTTTCTGCAAGCTCTAAACCTTTATGTTTTGACCTTTGGCTGATTGCAAACATCTGCTGCATGTCAGGTGGGATGGCCTCAAGGCTGGGCATGGGCACTGCCACATGCGGCAGTGTTTGACACACGGTTCACATCTCTGTCTCTCTCGCCATTTCCATCTCCACAACGACTCTCCCCAGCGCTCAGTCATTCCATCTCCGCATTGTCTCTCCCTAGCCTCTGCCATTCGCAGCCAACTGCTGACCATTGTGGTTTCCTTCCTAGCTCCGACCAGGATTATTTTCGTGAGCAGGAAGGGGTTGCCAAGAGGCAAACGGATGGCAGCTTGGCGCCTCCTCTTCCTGCAAAGTTGCCGCAGCTACTCCACCTCCACCTCTGCCGAGGACATTGTCATCTCCTCCCTCCGCCTCCTCCCCTCCCCTCCTGTTAACAATCCACCTCCACTCCCTACTGTTCTTCATTCTACTGACTCTCCTCCTGACCCCAGTCCACCACCGCTTACCACCATGCTCCTATCTGCCGCAGATCGCCTCCGTGGGGTCTTCCTCCGCAAGCCGCCTGGCCGCACCACGCTCCACCGGGCGCTATCCTCTACAGGCATTGGCGCTGCCATGGCGCTCTCACCAGAGGTGCTTGCCAACGTCGTCAATGCCGGCGATCTCGGTGGTGCGTCCACCATCACCTTTTTCGATTGGGCGGTCACTAACTCCAAGCCTCCACCATCCATCCACACCTGCAACATTGTCATCAGGGCATTGGGAAGGAAGAAATTCTTTGATTTTCTGGATGACGCCCTTCAGATCATGCGCAGAAACAACATCTTTCCAGACCTGACCACACTGGAGATCATCGTTGATAGCCTGGTTGCAGCCAGGCATGTCAGTAGGGCTGTTGAGGTGCTCAGTACCGACCAATTTGGATTTGGGATTGGGAAAGCTTGCCACAGAAAGGAGGCATTTACTATTCTCATCAGGTGTCTTTGCCAGAGGTCACATGTTGGTCTTGCTAGCTCGCTCTTGCAAGCTGCTCGTAAGGAGTTGCTTGGTCTTGATAGTGATGTGTACAATAATGTTATGGGTGGCTGGGCGAGGTTTGGGAGTGTTGATAAATTGCAGGAGGTTTGGACAAAGATGCAGGAGGATGGGCTGGTTCCAAATGAGGTTTCACATTGCCATCTAATTGAGGGATTGGGTAGAGCTGGGCAGATTGAGGACGCTCTCAAGGAGTTTGAGAATATGGTACATGGGAGATATGGTCCAACTACGATGGCCTACAATGCACTTATTTTCAATTTTATTTCTGTTGGGGATTTGGACAGTTGCATCAAGTATTACAACAATATGTTGGAAAAGAATTGTCCCCCAAACATTGACACCTACTCCAAGATGATTAAAGCCTTTTTGAGAGGTCGCAGGGTAGCTGATGCTCTCCACATGTTTGATGACATGTTGGCCCAAGGAGTTCTGCCAAATACAGGGATGATAACATCATTTATCAATCCATTGTGTACATTTGGACCGCCTCATGCTGCTTTGATGATTTACAAAAAGAGTAGGAAGGCTGGTTGTGTGATATCCTTGAAAGCTTATAAGCTTTTGCTAGAAAGGCTCGCAAAATTTGGGAAGAGTGGAATTGTTTTGGACATTTGGGAAGAGATGCAGGAGTGCGGATATCAACCCGATAAAGAGGTTTACGAGTTCATTGTAAATGGGCTTTGCAATGTGGGTAAGGTTGATGCTGCTGTGTCTGTGGTGGAGGAATCACTTCGGAATGGCTTCTGTCTTGGGAGAGTTGTTTACAGCAAACTGAACAATAAGCTGTTGGAGATGGACAAAGTTGAGACCGCATATAATTTGTTCAAGAAAGTCAAACATGCACGTGCTCTTACTAATTCACGCAATTATTGCCGTGCTAATGGTTGGCATTCCTGAGCATAACTAGTTTGTGTGCTGATGGTAAACCAACAGAAGAGCTGCAGAGTCCACATTGAGGAACGCTGTTTAGGTGCACCCAGGTCATCTTGCAGGCCAACATCAAGTGGCCTAGCAATTCAGATTGTGTTGAACCACCATAGAGGATGTGAGCTGCTGCACTTGAAGGTTAAAATGACAGCTGGTATGTATCTATAACAACAACAACAACAACAACATAGCCTTTAGTCCCAAGCTAGTTGGTATGTATCTATAACTATGATTTTATTTAATATATGAGTACCGTAACCCTTTCTCCCCGTACCCCTGCTGGCACTTGCATGTGGCAAAATACATCTAGTATCATCAGTACTACGATAGATACTAGCAATACACACATGTTTATACCCTTTTGTCTTAGCTAGCTGATTTCCTTCCTCATGCTATCAATATAACTATTCTATCCATCTCTCTGCGACAATTGGCAGCAATATAATGCCTGCACATCTTGCAAGCGATGATACTCAATGTAATTTTTTTTATATGGGCAATTCGTATGCATGAGGAAATGTTATGCTGCACCAGTATTCAAGAGAGAAAGCTCATGGACACCATGGTGCTTTACCTTTGTCACAGGATAGGATTTTTCGGTTTCACCAATGTGCTCAGCACGACCTGACATTTCTATTTCTGACTGGTTCGTCCGCATGTTTTGATGAATATATTGAATAAATTGCTGGTACAGTCATTCCTAGCTTTGATAAATGACATGATTTATTTGATGACTTGATTCTTGTTCAATGGCAATTGATAGTACAGATCATGGTCATTCAGATCGTTGTGACGAACTGTAAAGAGGAGTTCAATGATGCGGCTCAAGCAGATTTAAATCAGAGAGGATGAATTGCATGGCTCTTCTCTCGGTTATATTTCTTACTGATGTAAATTTGACTTTTCTTTAGCTAGATTGATGTAAATTTAACTAGATGAATGAAATAAATATATACTCTGCTTCCCATTCAATTATTAGCTGCAGCTTCTCCTGTTGTGTCGAATGCTTGCTTCATTGTATTAGCTTTCCCCCTTCTGTGTCGAATGCTTGCTTCATTGTATTAGCTTTCCCCCTTCTGTATACTCTTTGTTCAGGTATACTCCCTTCTTGCACAAAAGCATAATGCTGTATTTGAGAACGGGTTGCCTGTACACTGACCTAACTGAGATCCATTGAAACATAGCTCAAGATTTTTCAAGTTTGGCCATTGACCCTGCCTCAAACGAAATATATCTACATAAAGTTCTGGCAATGAAATTGTTTCATTTTTACAATGACGCTGATGGGTGAGCCCCATAAAATCTCTGCAGTCACATCTTTGAAATTTCTCTTGAAATTAGCATGTTTCAGCAGTTGCATCTACACTGCTCCACAAACTGTATCTGTCTACGGATATCAGAGAGTCAATGGTCCAAGTCAAGACCAATTGCTGCGCCAAGCTAACTAGCAGGCATGAAATTTATACCCAAAAAAAAAAAAAAAAAAAAAACAGTTAAATTTATATATTAGTAAATATACTAATTTCGTCATCAATTCAAATTGAAATTACTAAGGGGGGGTGTTCAGTTAACATGCATCCCAAAAAGCAAACCCAAAAAGTGCTTCTGGTTCCCCGTCACATCAAATCTCTTAACGCTTGCATGGAGCATTAAATTTAGGTAAATAAAAAAACTAATTACATAGTTTAATTTGAAAAGTACGAGGCGAATCTTTTGATCCTAAGTTAGTGTGGTGGGACAACAATTACCAAATATAACGAAAAGTCTACGATCTTTCGAACCCAAAATATTTCACCAACTAAACACCCCTAAATCGGATTGAGAGAGATGAGTCTAACAACATACCAATTTCGTCATCAACTAGTTGTTTGAAATCAAATTCAAATTAAATTAGTATAATTCGAGTTGAGAGTATATTTTATATGCCCTTGTGAGTCAACGAAATTACCCGCTTGTGCCATTCCTCAAATACCCTCGCGTGCCGCACGCAACCCTCGGCATCGTTGTCCGTCCTCCGTTCCTCTCCCTGCCCACCCGTCCGTCCATCTCTCGCCTGCCTCCGCACCGCAGGGGTGCGCCGCCCGGTCGACGGCCACGCCGCGCCGCCCAGCTGCTCCGGCACCCGCCCTTCCTCGCCGAGCTCCGGATCGACGCCTCCCGCTCCTATCCGGGCTCCCCATCCGCCTTCTCCCCATTCTACGGCAGGAGACCAGCACAGCCCCGAATCCACCTTCGGCTCGCCGTCGCTCCTCCTCCTCCTCCGCGTCCCGTCCCCCGCACGGTATGATTGGTGCTCTGCTGCTGCCTCCCACCGCCTCTCCGTTTAGCCTGTGGCTGTACACGAGTTCCAGATCGGGAAAGGGAAACTTGCCTTGTTTGTTCCGATTTACACAGCTGTGAGATGCTCGCACGGGCATTAGGATCCGCGCGATTTGGAATCGATTTAATCATCGGTTAGTGTGGTGGACATGATGGATTGATGAATAGCAAATGCCTTGTGGTCTTGCCAAATAATATGTTCTAGGACAGTGGAAATGGTGTGCTAGCTGCTTGCCTATTATAGATTGGATTTGTTTGAGGACAGTGCAAAATGTGCCGTGCTCTTTGTCGGTAGTGAGTGATAGTGCTTTAATGAGCTAACTGTTTTTTGTATGTAATTGGTGAACACGCATGTTAGCGTCAAAGTAGGTCTGTTGTGTACTGCTCGGTAAACGTATGTCATGTGGAGGGTGTCCTTCTGTGCAATGCTTGGTAATGCAGCAGAACGTTCCTGATTATACGGAGTAATTGCAATGTCTTAATCCTACATTTCATTATGAAGTCTGAACCTGCCCAACAAAACAATCACCGTTAACCAAACTCTGTAGGGCCATGGGGTACACGTACATTTTGTGGTCAATCAGCCATTCATTACCCACAGGCCACAAAGGGTATTTCATGCATTCCACCCTTCAGGTTCAGTATACAGGCCATTAGCTGGGTATCAAAAAATGGGTTGCCAAACAAGCTAGCTTCTCAGATTCAGATCAATAGCTTCCCGGTCCACCAAGTGAGCTTTTTGCAGCAGTAGCTTTTGCAAAAATACCAGCTTCTCCCAAACAGGCCTTGTGACGAAGTTTGTTTTGTCATCCAAGACCTATCACTTGTCACCTATTCAAAGTGGAGAGGGCAAGCAGTGCGGTGCTCATAGTGCACGTGCTGGATAGAAAAGTGGCACTGTGTAGCATCTGAAATGCTGCTTGGCCCTTGGCTCATAGGAATGGAAGCTTATGCCTGAGGATAGAGCGAAACAGCATAATCGCAAGCTATTATTATGATTGATGTGCATTATTACTTATTTTCTTGAAAATTAGTAAAATGTATCCATGTACCATCTTTTGGGAGAAAGTGCCATATGCATGTATTGGTGCTAATGATGATACATTTATTTGTATTGATGCTGCATATATAGCGAATTCAGTCCTGTGATAGGAGATTTGTTTACTGATAAACTCATGTGCTGAACTATGAAAAAAAAAATTTGTTAAGTTGAAGGACACAGGAAAAAAAGATGGGATTGCCTTTCGGCCTTTGTGATGATAATGTAGTTAAGCATGAATGCTTTAAAGAAATGGATGAGTTAACCATTTCCTTGACACTTGATTTGTTGAGAATTTTATTTTTGCACTCTCAAATTCTGTTGACTTAGTTTCTGCATTTAATATTTCAATCCAAACTATCTAGTAACATGAACCTACATATTTTAATACATAAATTGGTCTGCCAACTGGTGAAGTCTTGTTATAGAGGAGTTGCCAGCAAATCCGTAGCACAGATACTTTTATGTCTCTTTCTAGCAGAAAGTCTGATGCCAGTTTTGGTAAGAAAGTAATGTTAGTTGTCAAGTTCCCAACAATAAATGTGTCACTTCTAAAATTATTGTGAAAGGTGGTCTTAGTGAATGTCTGGATGATTTTTTGTCAATCCAGCTTTAAGTGTGCTTCTGAACATAATTTTCTTGGTTCATTTGGCTACTGGAAGTTGTACCAATCCAGAACAACAAAGTTTTATGGTGGCTAACAAAGACAAAGGATATCCAACAAATTTTCTAGACTGTCTTATAGATAGTAACAGTAGTTAATCTCTGGTATATTTGGCAGTGGTTGAAGGGCAGGCCTGGTGCAGTGATGAGAGCTGTCTCACTGAGTCACCAGGTTGTGGGTTCGAGCAGCCTCTCCGCAGAATTTGCGAGGGGGGTGGAAGCCTTGCCTCGGTTTTTCCCTTCCCCAGACCCCACTCATGCGGGAGCCTCCGGGACTGGGTCTGTCCTTTATATTTGGTAGTGATTAAAACTAGTGTTTGTTGTTGTCTTGTCTAATGACCTGCTGGTAACTTTCTGTCAACAACATGACTGCCCTTTATATTTAGTAGTGGTTAAAACTAGTGTTTGTTGTTGTCTTGTCTAATGACCTGCTGGTAACTTCCTGTCAACAACATGACTTAACCTTATGAAACATATCTGACTGGGGATCTTTAGGACTGAGATTGTTGTTAATAGCAAGTATGTTTGCAGTCCTCATTCCTGTGGTGCCATTCACCTGCTCAGACATTGCTCTTCTATTAAACTTTTGCTGAAGGAAGTTTATTGTTTGAAATTTTGGATGCATTCTCATAACCAAGTTTTTTTATGGAAAATCAATGTTGGTGTAGTACATAGAGTTTTCATTAGACCCCTTGTTTAATTTATGGTTATGCTCTCCTGTTCTGCCACAAAGGAAAATAATTATCCTTTTAAAAAGAAAATATGAGCACTTGGTAATCTAGAATGATTTGCCTCACATATGTGCATCTGTTACCTTTTACATCATAAATTATCCTGATCACATCTTGATTCATGAATATGAACTAATCATGAAGTTGAACTCTTCTCTTGCAGCTCAAGTTTACTATGTCTGGGATGGCATCTGATGATGCACCTGCCCAAGTGAGTGTTGAAGGAGATGCTTCAGATAAAAAGGTAGAAGAAGTTCAAGATCAGAATGAAGTGAGCGGGATGCCCTCACGACAAGAAGAGGTATTGCCTTTTGGCATCACCATTCCCTCTTGTTTATGTGTATTTGTAGTATTCTCATAGCCTTTGTTTCATGTACTTGTATGGTTTGCCTTCTAACTGGCTCACTGCTACTTGTGTGTTTTTGCAGGAGGCAGTAATTAAGAAAAAAGTATGGAGGAATATTGCCCAGAAAGACTCCACTTATATCTAAGGTCAAATAACGATGACGTATGATGTCATGGCTTTTCTCTGGCTACTTAAATTGTGTAATGTTTTCTCATATATAAATAGTCAAATAGATGTAGAGCATATTTACATTCTTTTCACTGTACTAATATGATCTTAAATTGAAACATCTTATCAGGATCATGAACGAGCTTACTTTGATTCTGCTGATTGGGCTCTAGGAAAGGTAATAGATTTTTACACTAAATGTTTAATTGAATTTGATATTAATTATTCAGAGAAATGTGATATATATTCTTGTCTTTTGCTCTTTCAGCAAGGTGGTGTTCCTAACAAGCCTAAAGGTCCTCTTGAAGCACTTCGACCAAAGCTTCAGGTAGCAACTTCTACCCACATCAGATGCATGATGGTCTGTCTATTCACCAAAGCACGGGACACATGCTTGAAAAAATCCAAAGGCTTTTTTATTGTAAGATAGTTCCAGATCCATATAATTGTCTTGTAGCATATTTGCTTCATCAAAGTTGGTATGGGAGGCAGTACAGACAATTATACGTCTTAATTATTTGATACCTTATATAAGCTTGAGAGTTGAGATGGCATCATAACCCCATAGCAAGTCCCATATATAGTAATTATGTGTCCTAATTATATTTCCATGTCATGCGAAGTTAATTACAATCTATTGACTTGAATGTTTCCACATCAATTCTACTCTCAGCCCACTCAACAGAATGCCCGTGCTCGTCGAACTTCCTATGCATCTGCCGACAGTGATGGTACTCCTTTCTCCTACTAGCTAGTCAGTAATCTTTTGGCATTTGTATTTCCTCTGTATCGCATATGATTTTTTTTTTCCATCGCAGAGACTTTGAACTTGTCTCCTGAGGATCTGGTCCCGCACGGAGAGCCCAGCCAGCAAGGAGAACCCGTCGAGGACAAGAACAAGGAATAAGCATGTCCAGTCTAGCTGCTGTGTACTCCTTTCATACAGAAGATGCCATTTGCCGCCCTCGCACTAAAAACTTTTTTTTGCCTTGAGTTAATAATAAGTGGCGTGGACTCAGTCCAACAATCCCGTTGAGGGTGAGGTTGAGATGTGCAGATTGAACTGGATGTGAGACGTGGTATATGTAGTATCCGCTACACTGGGCTGTTGGCGTGTCCGTGGGATGCCTGAAACAATGATGGTGGTGATGTTTACATTGCTGTAACCTACCTGGACGTGTATGCAAACACATGCGAATCCGATGGTCCAAACATTAAACTCCCGTTGGGATGATGAAGTTGCTATAATCAATGACAATAATAAAGACTTATTCTCGTGTCACCTAGATGCATCGCAATGCTACGTTGTGATGCAACGGTGTGGCTTGTGGTATGTATTGTTTGCCTGTTTGGCTGTGGTACTGGTGGTGTTCTCTGCAAATGAGCTTCTGAGCCAGACTTCACTTTAGCATATGGTCCTGTCCTGAATGGGTTGATCTCTCCTGTTGCTGGGTGCTACAATTCTTAAGAATCAAGGCTTCAAGAGTCAGGATCATATGCCAAAGTGAAGTCAGGCTTGTGCAAACCAAACTTGACAGCAACGGCCAAAGATCTAGTGCACTGTGACATGCATGCTTGTGTACAGCAAACACAACTGTACAAGAATATGGAAACGAGCGTATTAATCGGGGCAGCCATCGTTTTTTAATGTATGCATATGCATGTGAGAATTAAACTGCAGCTTATTTATACATGTGGACGTCAGTTTCAATTTTCCTGTGTAATTAAAATGGAAATTAACCGGTGGATAGGTACGGCCGGTAGACAGACATGTTGCGTGCACATAAACAGATGAATATTAATGTCAAAGAGGTAGCGACCGTGATTGTGCCGAATATATATACTGATGATGCGAACTCAGCGTAGTAACCCATGTCAATCCAGATTAAGTTCATATTTTTCTAGATTTGTTTTCGAATTTTATGGTATTGTTCACGTATGATGTTGTCATGACCCGGCCTTGGGCCTGTAACAAGAGCAGTAGCAAGTCGAGTATGGCCCTGCGAGCCTTTTTTCTATCGGTCTTGGCCCATGTTCTAAACCATATATGTCCTAGCGTGTTCCTGGTAGAGGGGATCGAAGAACAGAAACCCGAACTTGTAACCCCTTGAATATTTCGTCTCGAATCTATCTCGTGCTATTCCTGCTGTTCTTCCCCAAATTCCCTGCTATTCTACCTCAGATTCCTTCCAATTCCAGTTATCTCTGTCTCGATCTTGACCCGGATCGTGGCAGATGTGTTTGCGTATTCATACGTGAGTGCAAACGTGCAGTTAAGTGGCTTGTTTTATTTGTTCTAAGATTTAACAGCGTTGTTCGGATTAAATGTTTTTTTTTTTTTTTTTGAGACCACGCCGTGCGCGTTTTTTTCATTAATGTTCGGATAAAATGTGTTGTTTGTTGGGTGAATCCACGTGCATGAAGTTAGGTGGTGCTTGCTTCTAAATTAAAATGAAGCAAACTACGATATTCAATCATTATCAACTGCAACAAGTGAGGAATCACTGTCCATATTAATTTGGATTGAAATAAACGACTTTCACTTTCAGAGATATATAGTACTACTGTAGAATTTAACTTGTGCAGTCATGCATGCAGCACCGTACTTTGCATATTACCCCGGATCGTGCGCGTGCCGCGTACGTGTTGATGAACGTGTGCGTCCTCTCTGTGCGCGTCGTACATATACGAACGACACGATGTACGTACGTGCGAGTACCAGGGTGGTAGACACCGCCCAACCACGTATATATGTACACGCGTGCACCGACCAACTTAACGCGACTGTGGCTCTCCGTACGTAGGTATTCATTCATTTTTATACGCGGATGTGGATTCAGCAGCGTGAAAGTCTGAAATGAACAAGTTTTTAATACAAAAAACATATGAAAGAAAGAAAGTCAGCAGCGCACATGACGTGTCACATGATCTAGAATATATAACGATGATACAACTATATCATGCCCCCTGTCCTGGCGCCAAAAATATCTGCTGCTTCTGCTTCCTTAACTTGCTGACGCATCCTAATTAAATATATATACTACGTGTAGCAGATCTTGGTTTGCCGATCACCCGACAAGACGGCAAATCTTGGTTTGCCGCCATTTCTATACTACTCATAGTCTCCTGTACACACACGTTACGGTTACGCAGACTTTGTACAAAAGATTAAGCAATAATACTCCGTGACACCATCTCGCGCAGTACACGTCGTCGTTAAAGCAAAAGATCGATTTAGCACGTCGTCACGTACTAGAGCTAATGCATGAATTCTATAGTCAACGGATGCGTTTATATATGGTTACTTTGGTGTAAGAGCCACACGTTACTATATACTCCATGTTAGTACATTTACATGTTGTCACGGTGTTTGATCTTCCGGTGTTTTCCACTAACAAGCTACTCTACCTTGGTTATTAGAGGGCATGTGTTACTTTGCTATGTCGTCAGAGGTCTTGCTCTCTCTATGGTTTGTTGTGCTTGTGTCCAACAACCGATTTAACCGTGGCTTCTATTAGCTCTATATACGGTTCAATTGCATCGAAAAATATATGCATGTGAGTATGTAACAAGATCATAAAAGAGTATATACTTCACATTGTTGAACATAAAATTTCATTAAAAATTTGATGTTCTTCTTGTCAAATGTGCAAAAATCTGGTATAACGTTAAATGGATTAACCATGGCGGGCAATTTACGTCGCCCGCCACGCAAAAATGCCAAACGTGGCGGGCACAGCTGACCGCCACGGTAATGACCACCATTAACCCTGGCAACAACATATTATTGGAGCAGAGATAGCAACTACTACTCTCTTGTCGTCCCCAAAAAAAATCATATGATCACCTTAAGTTTATTAATTAACTCTCTAAGAAAGATAGATAACACACATATACATATGACACCACAAATAGTATATTATTTTATTATTTTTATTAGTATATTGAATATACTCCTTTTGTGTCTATGTAGTGTGTGTTTTTCCTATAAGTTTAGTCAAAACTTAAAATAGTTTGAGTTAGAAATTGATTTATTAATTTGTGACGGGGAGGCAGAGCGTGCATGACACGGCACCACGGAAGATGATGGTGCAATGTGCATGATGCCACCTATATGATGCAGATGACACACAACAAGAAAATCTTGCGGCTAGCAGGTGCACCAGCACCACACACCAGACAGGGATCCAAAGAATTCAAGACCTGAAAGCGTCAAGCACAGCACACATGCATATAGCTAGTCTGCAAAAATGGACATGAAAGCTACTCCAAACGACTAATCAGCTGCAACTGTAAATAAGGCCCAAGAGAAGCATGTTGTAACTACCACTAGTTTGCACAAATTTCCAAGGCTTACGACACTTTATTCATTGATAGATGACTAATCAGCTGGATCCAAAAGGATAGACGATAGATATAGGTGAGCAACCGTTCTGTCTCCATCAGTGGCAGCTAATACCCCTTAGCTTTTGTGATCAGAAATGGCATGCATGTGCGTGCATTGACAGTTTCGGATGGTTGCTGAAAATGGTTGCCTGTAGTGTCAAAATAGAGTAATGCTGGCCGGCTATCAAAGTGTCAAGAATACTGTAGAGCGTGACAACAGTGGAGAGGGATTTGTGACAGCTACTGCACCATTGCTACAGGTAGGTTACGAAAACAAGTTTGGGCGGCCAGAAATAGAGTTTCACCATGTCACTGTGCAATTAAATCATGCAATGAGAGAGAGACTGTGGGACCCGTGAATCTATGAAACTGTGCAATGAAATTGTGCATTGAGAGAGACGCCTATTTCATGTCAAAATTTCACATCTTGAAAAACCAGGAGGTGAAACTCTTCATTGAGACTGGCCTAACTGTTTGTGGAGGAAAAGAAGTTGTGACACTAACTTATGTGGATAAGTTATCAAGAAGAGTTTAACAAATTGGAAACTACGTTCTTTCATATATATACAAGATGAGATACGATAAAAATAGAAACCCGAAGGCGTGGGAAACCGTCCATAGTAAAGAAAATTCTTCACTCCATCGTCAGAGCACATATATGATATGTATAGTTGTTTAGAACGTGACGTTGCTGTTTGCTTAATTACCTACTAACTGCGCTGATCTGTCACATATGATCTACTAGTAGAATTAATATAACAATACATATATAAATATATGATGCCTCCTGTCCTGGCGCCAAAAATATCTGCTGCTTCCTTGCTGACGCATCCAAAATAATCAGAGATATACTACGTGTAGTGTACCAGATAGATAAACGTACGTACTACAAATTAAAGTATGCAAATGCACGACGTCTGCACACACCACACATGGCACATTCATGCATATATATACTCGACACACTATATGACGTGGAGTAGCGTTAGAGTACGTACGTAGTTTTTAGTATAAAAGAGTACACGTAGTAGGATTTTGGATCTGTTTGAGTGGCTCATTTTGTTTATTGTCGAAGTTGTCACCGGTGATCGATCACTTAATAGCTAGCTTTGTTACCCGACAGGACGGCAAATCTCGTTTTGCCGCCATTTCTATACTACTATCATCTACTACTCACAATCTTTTGTACACGTATTACGTAGGATCGATGACGGATCTGCAGATTCTGCATCATGAGCTAGAGGAACGACACGAACCCTGGGCAAAGGATTATTAAGCGATATATAGTAATCCTCTCCTTTACGTGCAGGAAGCAGGGATGACACCATCTCGCAATACACGTTGTCAAAGCCAAGACATCGTGTTGGCACGTCGTCGGCACTAGCTACTGATCTTAATTTATATAGATAGTCAACGGGGATGCGTTAATTTGGTGCATCTAGGCCGCCCACACGTTACTATGTTTTTAGTACACTTATATGTTGTCAAAGACTCACAGTGTTTGACGTTCTTGTTTCACCTAACAATGTATCTAGCTAGAACCTACTTGTTACCAGCGATGATGCCGGCGACGATAAACTCACTAGCTCACCGGAAATTCGACGGCGGCGATACAGGTTTAAGCTACAAGTTTAAGCTACGAATCTATTACAGGAAGGTAATGGAAAGGAAAAGTAACAAGTTGTTTCATGCTGTCCACGTCCTTCCTTCTCTTCCTTATATCCTGTGGCTTGCTTCTCAACTTCTTCAGGGTCAGGCCCACTCGGAGCCCGTCAGGCGAACGTTCCTGGTCTTGGGCCTTGTCGACTTCCTTGGCCCAGTCCTGATGGGATGCTCACCTTGGTGGGGGCTGCTAACATCTCTCCCCCTTGAGAACCGGGATGTCCCCAAACCGGTGCACCGGGAAACGCTGATGTAATGAAACTTCATCTTCCCAAGTCGCGAGCTCCTCATCCATACCTGACCACTGAATAAGGACTTGGGGAATCGCCCGAGGGCCCCTGATGGTGAAGCCGGCGCTGCAGGATCTTAACGAGGAAACTGCATGAGGTTGTCGAAGTCGGGCAAGCGGCGAAGAGACCTGTGTAAGAGAAGCTGCTGCAGGTTTCAGAAGAGAAACATGGAAGACGGGGTGAATGGAAGATGTTTCCGGGAGCTTGAGCTTGTATGCAGCATCATTGATCTTGGCAATAATCTCAAATGGACCGAAGTACTTGAAACACAGTTTGCTGTGAGCTCGAGGTGCCAGAGAAGATTGCACATATGGTTGAAGGCGAAGGTAGACGAAATCCCCCCATCGAAAATGTACGATCGAACGCTTCTTGTGCGCCTGAGACTTCATCTTACGCTTGGCCCGGTAAGTCCGACGAACTGCAGCCAGCATTGTGTTGCGCTCGACTACGCTTGCAGCGGCGTCTGGTACTGGCGACACGAAACATCAGTAATACCGAAGTGGCGAGGTTTGCGGCCAAAGAGTACCTCGAACGGGGAGCGACCCAATGCCGAGTGCTCACTCGTATTGTACCAAAACTCTGCCAGGGAGATCCACTTTATCCATGTACGTGGGCAGGAGTGGATGAAGCGGCGCAAAAATGTTTCCAAGCACCGATTTACGCGTTCGGTCTGGCCATCGGATTGGGGGTGGTATGCTGAAGACATGTCCAGGTCCACTTGAGCTAAGCGGAACAACTCTTGCCAAAAGTTGCTGGAGAAAATTGGATCCCGATCTGACACAATGCGGCCAGGCAAGCCATGTATACGGTAAACTGAATCGAAGAAGGCCTGAGCAACTTTGATAGCCGAGAAGGGGTGGTGCAAAGGAACAAACTGAGCATATTTGCTGAATGTATCAACGACAACCATAATGCAGTTAGCATACCCAGATGTTGGTAGACCCTCGACAAAGTCCATTGTGCACACTTGCCATGCTTCAGTGGGTACTGGTAGTGGAATAAGAAGTCCAGGGTATTTCGAACGATCAGCCTTGGCCTGCAGACAGACAGAACACGAGGACACATAATTCTTCACTGCAGTTTTCATACCGGGCCATGCGAAAAGCTGCTTAATACGGCTGTGAGTCACCGGGAAGCCAGAATGTCCACCCAAACCGCTGGAATGCGGGGCATGAAGGACCTTCAGTTACCCTGAAGAGTTGTTGCCAAGCCGGACACGACCTTTGTACCTCAAAATTCCAGAATTCAGTGAGTATAAGGAGGATGAGCACTTGACTGACGGTGAGCTCCTGCAAAAGCTTTTGAGCAGTGGGATCTGAAGCATAGCCGGAAACAACCTCAGACAACCAGGCAGGAACAGCAGAAGACATGGCCATGAGTTGGCCTGATGGGTGGGTGACGAGAAAGAGCATCGGCTGCAGAATTAGATGAGCCAGGCTTATAGATAACCTTGTACTGGAGGCCGAGCAACTTCGTATACATACGCATCCGCCACGGAGTGTGGAGCCTCTGGTCGGTGATATGCACCAGACTGCGCTGATCTGTGATAATGGAGAACTCTGCATGTTGCAGGTAAGAGCGCCACTGATCCACTGCTGTGATGATGGCGAGGTACTCCTTTTTATAGGTGGACAGCCCACGAGAGCGAGGACCCAGAGATTTGCCGACAAAAGCTGGCGGGTGTCCCTCCTGCAAGAGAACGGCGCCGACTCGAGTCACAAGCGTCGGTCCGGATTTGAAACGCTTGGAGAAATCCGGAAGACCAAGCCAAGGGGCGTGATGAGAGCGGACTTGAGAGCTTCGAAAGCGTAGTGTGCTGATCGGACCAAATAAACATTGAGCCCTTCTTGATAAGTCAGTCAAGGGGACGAGCCAATAATGCAAAATTTCTCACAAATTTTCGGTAGTAACCCGCTAAGCCCAAAAAGCTTCTTAAGCGCTTGATATCTTGAGGTACAGGCCAATTCTGAATATCGATGATTTTGCCGGGGTCAGTGGCAACACCGCTGGCATTGACGATATGGCCAAGGTAATGAACTGAGGATTGGGCAAACTTGCACTTGCTTCGTTTTAGTTTCCACTTGTCAGCAGCTAACAGGGAGAAGACCTGACGAAGATGATCAAGGTGCTCCTCGAAAGATCGGCTATAAATGAGGATGTCATCGAAGAATACCAAGGCACGATACGGAGGAGGCTTCAATGTGCAGTTCATGGCACCTTGAAATGTATTTGGGGCGCCCGTGAGGCCAAATGACATTACATTGTACTCGAATTGTCCCCAATGAGTGCGGAAAGCTGTTTTTGTACTCGTCACCGGCCGCCAGACGGACGGATTTGATTGAAACCAGCTCGAAGATCCGGGCAAGAGAACCATCGTGCTCGGCTAACTCATCAAGGAGCTCATCAACGACTGGTATTGGGAACTTAGCCTTTCTTGTCAGAGCATTTAAAGTGCGATAATCAACACACATGCGCCATGAAGCGTCTTTCTTCTTTACCAATAGAACAGGTGATGAAAAGGCACTAGTACTGGGCTTGATAAACCCGGCCTGCAGGAGCTCGGAGACTTGCTTTTCAATCTCGTCTTTCATCTTTGGTGGATACCGGTATTGCGATAGCAACAGGTGAGGCACCAGTACCGGGGGTATCGGTGATCACAGGCTCGTCGTGGCGGTAACTTTCGGATGGTTCTTCAAGCGGTGTAGCAAATTCGAGAATAGGCGAGCGGTGGTGGCAAGTGCTCAACATCAGGCTGCTCAGCTTCTTCAGACAACTGATACAGCTGTAAAAGGGATGGACACTGATCAGAATAACCGTCACCCTGTAAAAATGCATTGCCTGTACCATAGGGTATGGACATCCACTTGTTCTTCCAATGTACTCGCATGGGAGAGAAAGTTTCCAACCAATCCATGCCGATAATGAGGTCATAGCTGCTCAATGGTAAGATTCTGAGAGTTGAGATAAACTGTATACCCTGTACAGACCAAACCACAGCAGGCAACTCTGAAGAACATTGGACCAGAGAACCATCGGCCATCTTGACTGACATAACATGAGCAAGGGGTCTGGAGGCAGGGACTGATGATGCAACAGAGGCAACCACAGAAGCACAAATGAAAGAGTGGCTGCTCCCAGAATCTATCAAGATAGAGACATCCTTATCAGCTATTTTACCAGACAACTGCATGGTGCGGGGAGAGGTAGGTCCGCACGAGCAAAGCATCAACAAGGGCCACGCAGATTTGTGCTTGATCGCCAGACTTGTTCCTCAACCACCTCATCCGGAACAAGCAACAAGCGGCAAAGATACCGTCGGGATCTTCAAATGACTCTGGCAAGCGGACCCGGACCTCCTGTAGTGCATGAAGCTGGGGCACGGGGGCGCAGCGATGGCCGGGAACCCACTTCTGGCCACAACGAACGCAAAGACCCTGCGCTCGACGATAATTGCGGAGGTTGGTCAGCCTGTCATCAATAGAAGAGGGTCTGGAGCCTGGACGACGGTCGTCATGAGCCACCGCCTGGGGCTGGGATGAAGAGGAAGAAGCAACAGCAGCGGCCCGTGGCGGTGGAGGGAGGCGAAGGTAGGGCGCTGGGATCGACGCCGAGGCCGAGTGAACAATGAGCCCTCCGTCCTCCGGTACTCCTTGCGGCGTCCTTGCGCCAAGGCCTCTTCCTGTAATTCAGCAAACGTGCAGGCAGAGTCCAAGTCCGAAGGTCGAGCCATAAGAACAGCAGGGCGAATATCATCGCGCAACCCATCGATGTACCGGGCAGTGATGGCTAACTTGTCGGGATTGGGATTATAGGCGGCTAGCTGCTCAATGAGGTCGATATAGCGATCACTGTAATCGCGGACAGAGGAAGTTTGGCGAATGTGGAATTGCTGCCGAAGCAGGAGCTCATGTTGGTCACGATTGAAACGTTCGCGAACCATGTTTGCAAACTCATCCCGGGATATGTTGGTTAGGCGATGTTGGATGGATTGCAACCGGCGGGCTGCAACACCGGTGAAATGGTGAGTGGCAACCTCGATCCCAACAGACGGATGGACATGATACATTTTGAAATGGTTTTTGAGCACGGGTAAGCCATAGCTGCGGGTTGTCACCATCAAATTGTGGGAAAAGGAGTTTAGGTAGTTGGCGAGGGCTGGATTTTGGTTATGGAACGTGTTGGGAAACTGATTGGGAGATGGAGGTGGGTATGGTGGTGGGTAGGGAGGTGGGTAAATTGGTGGAGGATTAGTGTGATGATGGAATGGTGGAGAGGGTTGTGGGAATTGGGGATAATTTGGGTCGGGAGGTGGATATCGGTGAAGATTTGGGTCGGGAGGTGTGTGGTGCTGACCATGGTGATGGGCATAGGAACGCCCGAATCGAATAGGAGGATCGGGAGGCTGGAACATACCATTGGCGGGAACGAGGCCATGGCCCGAGGATCCATGCCCGTCGCCGTGTAGTCGATTCGGCGCCCGTGGCCCATGGCCCGGTCGGTCGTTGCTCCGGCGGCGGTGGCCGGCGACCAACCCTGACCTGAAGCGAGATCCACCCGCGACGCGGCGATGGCGAAACTTCGAGCTCGGGCGGAGAAACCGGCGGGCTCGATCTGCGGCTGCCGAGGATTCAACACGGCGGTGGAAGACTCGGCGACGACCAGCGGAGGTCGCGTTCCTCTGGACGCCAATGGCGCTCGAGCTTCGGCGTCGTGAAAGCGGGCTGTCGTTGAGGCGGATCTCGAAGTGCCGCCCGGTTGCCGGCGGCGACCGCGGCGAATGCGGGCCGCGGTGAGGTTCTCGGCGTGGCGCAGGCGGGTGTCGATGGAGGCGGCGCTCGAGCGGCGGAATCCGATGCGGAACGGCGCTCGGGGCGGTGGCCTCGAGACGGCGAGGCGCTGCTCGGGCGCTGCGGCGAGGACTCGAACTTCGCTCTTGAAGGTATCGACTGCTGGATGAGGTTGTCGAGCGGCAGCGAACGGCGGGATCCATGGCGCCTCGAACGCCGCTGGAATCCGGTGAAGTGGGGATGGGGAAAAAAAGGAAAATCCAGCACGGATGCGGGGAGGAACGTGGGGAGCTGATACCACTGCTACCCGGCGATGATGCGGCGACGATAAACTCACTAGCTCACGGAAATTCGACGGCGGCGATACAGGTTTAAGCTACAAGTTTAAGCTACGAATCTATTACAGGAAGGTAATGGAAAGGAAAAGTAACAAGTTGTTTCATGCCGTCCGTCCTTCCTTCTCTTCCTTATATCCTGTGGCTTGCTTCTCAACTTCTTGAGGGGTCAGGCCCACCCGGAGCCCGTCGGGCGAACGTTCTGGTCTTGGGCCTTGTCGACTTCCTTGGCCCGATCTGATGGGATGCTCACCTTGGTGGGGGCTGCTAACACTACTATATACCTCTACATTGTTTATGCAGTCAGAGACCCTTAGAGATCTTGCTCTATATATGGTTTGTTGTGTTGTCCAACCAATTAAACCGTCACCTCTATTTGCTCGATACGGTTCAATTACATCGAGAAATATATGCACGTATATAAGCATGCATTTTTTTTTTTTGACCGGGCCATTCACCGTTTTTCATTAAGAGGAGGAAAACCAAATCCAAATATAAATTGAGTTCATGATGCCGAGTGGACATCAAAACAAACGAAAGGAGAACAAACAACCTATCTACTAGAAAGCATGCATGTAACTAGCTCTAGTATCTATGGCACGAAATAAGTATATTATAAAATATATTTTCTTCATGTCGAATGATACTAATTAATTTGGTGTCATAGACATTAGTTTTTCCTGTAAATTTAGTTAAACTCAAAATAGTTTGATTTAAAACAACTGTAGAAAGTTGATTTAAATTGGGACGGGTTGGCAGAGTGTGCATGACGGCACCACATACGGCAGATGGCGAGGTCCATCCAATTCCGATATCATCTTGCAATGTGCACGACGCCCACCTATATGATGCAGACGACACACAACAAGAAAATCTTGCAGCTAGCAGCTGGTGCACCAGCGCCACACTTCAAGCAGGGCTGCCAAGAATTCAAGATCTTAAAGCAGCAAGCACGTACCTAGCCAGGTAGCACACATATAGTCTGCAAATTCACAAAAAAAAGTATGATTTAAAACAACTGTAGAAGGTTGATTTAAATTGGGACGGGTTGACAGAGTGTGCATGACGGCACCACATACGGCAGATGGGGAGGTCCATCCACAATGTCAATATCATCTTGCAATGTGCATGGTGCCCACATATATGATGCAGACGGCACACAACAAGAAAATTGTTGACGCGAAACCGGGGCTTCACACCAACACACGGGAGGGCCTTGAACGTCCACGAAGGTTGCACACAACCTTGAAGCAGCGAACACCGCAGTGTGGCAGCCCAAACCGATCTAGGGATCGGGAGGGGGCGCGTAGAGCTCGGTGACGGCTGAGAGAACCTCGAACGCACCTCCGGGAAGACCCGTCGGGAGGGCGCACGCGAGGGGTGCTCTAGGACCAGCGTGGCCGCCTAGAACGCCGGCGAAGAACGCGGAGTTCGCCGCCCGAACAGCAACGTAGAGGGGTTAAAGGAAGAAGATGACCTACAAGCGGGACAGGAGATAGATTGGTTGTCGATTGGATGTAGATGGGATCAAATCGGCCATGAACCTCTTTATTATATAGAGGAGGGTGGTCTTATCCTTTTAGGAAACCGATCCTTAGACGTTTCCAAGCCTCAAAATCCGACCCAAACACGATTAGGAAAGAAATCGGTTCGGGATTGTACGGACATGGTCCGTCGCATGGTGACCGGGCGCTGCATTTGGGCCGACGGGCCGCTCGGTCATAGCTTCGGTCGAAATTCGAGAGAGCCCCTAAAATAGCATCGAAGGCATGCGATGGCCGGACGCGCTTGGACGGATGCATGACCGGACTGCATTTGGGGCGACCGGGCCGCTCCGGTCACTAGCTTCGGTCGAAATTCGAGAAAGCCACGAAATAGCATCGAAGGCATGCGATGACCGGGCCCGCGACCGGATGCATGACCGGACTCATGCCGGCGTCGGTCGGCGAAATGCATGTTTAGTCTCCTCCACCAGATTTTCCAAGCCATGCATGTTTAGCTATATTTAGGACATCTTTTGACACGCATTCTTCATATAAAATAATGTCGTCCATGCATCCATCCTTTCTCTCACATTTTTCCCTTCTAAAAATAGCATGGTACTATTTTGAGTGTCAACATATGCCCCCTGTTTTCAGGTGAGATATGCACGAACACGAAAACAAAAAAAAAAAAAAACCAAACAACACGAATGCCCATCGTATCGGTTGTCCGGTAGCTAAGGGCGATACTATGTATCGGCCATTTTTTGTTCTAACGGCGATGCATGCATCGGCCATTGTTTAGAGAGAGCACTAGGCCTCTTGCCAAACACTAGGGAAATATTTTTTCAAATACCTCCCGTTAATCGCCTTTGCTTGGAGTTCTCCACTTGTTGACTCAAGCACATAGGAATTCCCAAATATCACCTTGACCACTTTGAAAGGGCCCTTCCAATTGGGTGACCACTTGCCAAATTGATTGCTCTTCGACCCTATAGGTAATATAGTTTGCCAAACTAAATCACCGATTTGGAACGATTTGCTCTTGACTTTCTTGTTGTAGGCTCTTGCAACACGGGCTTTGTCTTTCTCAATCTCCTTTAGAGCTTGTATTTGCTTGTCGGTTACCTCATCGATATTGTCCATCATCAAATCATGATACATAGTAGGAGATAGATCATTTTGTTTAGCAAATCTATATGCATCCAAATTTACCTCAACGGGTAGCACCGACTCTTGACCATATACCAGCTCATAAGGAGTAACTTTAGTTGCGCCATGCCTCGATATGCGATGAGCCCACAAAGCTTCGACAAGACCTCATGCCACCTTCTCGGATGTTCCTCTATTTTCTTCTTAATAAGCTTGATCAAAGTTTTGTTAGTTGATTTCCGCTTGACCATTGGCTTGAGCATAATATGGAGATGAATTGAGCATCTTAATCTTATATGATTCAGCAAAATCCTTTACTTCCTTCGCCATAAATGACGTCCCTTGATCCGTAGTTAATGTTTGAGGAATGCCGAATCTATGAATGATGTGCTCGATGATGAACTCAATTACCTCCTTATGTGTCATGTTCTTCAATGGGACTGCTTCCGACCATTTAGTGAAGTAGTCGGTAGCAACCAAGATGAACTTATGCCCCTTCGAAGATGGAGGATGAATCGCCCAATGAAATCAAGCCCCAACCACGGAAAGGCCACGGTTTGATGATAGGATGAAGCATAGCAGCCGGCACTAGCTGAATATTTCCAACCGTGACACTCTTCACAACCTTTGTAGTAGCGAAAGCAATCGGCCATCATAGTGGGCCAATAAAAACCAGCCCGTCTCAACAACCACTTCATCTTGAGCCGATTGATGCGTACCACAAATGCCTTCATGTACTTCTCCCATTGCCACTCTTGCTTGATCAGCCCCTAGACAGTTTAGCAACAAATCTTGGCGATCCTCCTATAAAGCTCACCATTATGCAATGTGTACTTGAAAGCAAGCCGCCGAATATTCTTGTCAACTTTAGCACTAGGATCCTGCAAGAAAGACAAGAGAGGAGTTCTCCAATCTTCTAAATCGGTGCTACCATTGTCCAAAACAGAAATAGACCGATTTAAAAGAACTTTACATTGCTGTCCCAAATTATTAGTAATATCGGTTTGTCCAATTAACTTTGGTTGAACCGAATTTTCACTAGAATCGAAACAAGCAAATTTTCATGCATCGGCAAATGTTGTAGTAAATGAAAGTATTCATCTCTTACCTCAAAGCCAAATGCACGTTGAGCAAGCAAGTTTGCTCTTTGCACGCATTTCACATGCAATTGATCACCTTCCTTGATAAAACCGGAAGCACATTGAGCATAAAAATTGGCCTTATGATTCTCTTCTCTTGGAATATGTCGAATCTTAAATTCGGTAAATTTACCAATTAAATCAAGGCACATATCGAGGCGGGCACGAAGTGATCCATCCAAACATTGACATTCACCGGAAACTTGTTGCACCACAAGTAATGAATCACCAAATGCTTCAACATGTTCAACCCCTATAGCTTCTAACATGATCAACCCGAATAAGAGAGCTTCATATTCGGGTTTGATTGTTAGTACATGGAAACTCTAATAGGCTTGACATAGGAAATTCAGTACCACAAGAATTAACAAGAACAATTCCAACTTCGATTGCCGTCTTTGCAAACCGATCCATCAAAATATAACCGCCATGGGGTAGAAGTAACATAATTCACCTCATAATCAAGATTAATACCATGCTCAACGATAAAATTAGCAAGAACTTGACCCTTTAAAATTCTCAATGGTTCAAAAGTCAAGTCATATTCAATTAAAGCGTATGCCCATTTGCCTACCCTTAGGAAAGGATTGGCGAAACAACATATGTTTGATTACATCGGCACGGCATGCTACCACACATGTGCTTGACAAAAGATAGTGTCTCATCTTGGAACAAGCAAAATATAGTGATAAGCATAATTTCTCGATATGGGCATACCTTGTCTCGGGATCAAGAAGACGACAACCAAGATAAGCAACAACATACTCCTTTCCTTCATCTTCTTGAGTAAGAATAGCCCCAATCACCTTCTCTTCGGCGGCGATATACAATCGGAAAGGTACACCCCTTCTAGACGCGCGAAGAGCAGTGGTGAAGACAAATATTCCTTTATCTTGTCAAATGCATATTGTTGGCTTGCCCCCCAGGCAAAATCAGCTTCATTCTTCAACTTAAGTATGGGGGTGAAAGGAATAATCTTCGGACAAGTTAGCAATAAACCTTCTCAAGTAGTTCACTTTACCTAAGAACTTTTGCAAATCCTTTTTGCATTGAGGTGCTTGAACTGCCTCGATCTTTTCTATCCTCTTAGGATCAATCTCTATGCCTTTATCATGAATAATAAACCCAAGAAACTTCCCAGCCGACACTCCAAAGGCACATTTGAGTGGATTCATCTTCAATCCATAGTGGCGCATCCTCTCAAAAGCAAGACGTAAATCGGCTAAATGAGGATCATGTGAAGCCGATTTAATCACCACATCATCAATATACACCTCCATAATCACACCAATGAGATCATGAAAGATAAGATTCATAGCACGTTGATAGGTGGCGGTGGCTGCATTCTTGAGGCCAAAAGTCATAACAATCCACTCAAACAAACCAACAAATCCGGGACAAATAAAAGCGGTCTTGGAGGTATCTTCTTGACCATAAATATTTGATTATATCCGGCATTACCATCAAGAAAGCTAATAACCTTGTGCCCCAAAGCATCATTGATTAACATGTCGGCAATAGGCATAGGATATTCATCTTTGGGAGTGGCTCTATTTAAATCTCTGAAATCAATGCACACTCTAATCTTCGGTGTCCTTCTTCTCAACCGGCACAATGTTAGAGACCCACTCCGCATACCTGCATGGGCCGGATAAAATCTGCCTTAAGCAACCCGATCAATCTCCTCCTTGATTCGGTCATTGATGGCGAATTGAAGCGTCTTGGCGGTTGCTTGTAAGGCCTAAATCCTTTCTTGATGGGAAGCCGATGCTCAACAAGATTATGGCTTAACCCGGGCATCTCTGTGTAGTCCCATGCAAAACAATCAACATATTCCTTGAGAAGCGCGATTAATTTAGCTTTATAATCGGCATCAAGTTTTGGTTTACAAATGTCGGCCTTGGCCTTTGAACCATCCCCAATGTAAACTTGTTCCAAAGGGTCGGCCGGCGTGAAACCTTGGCCCAACTTATTGAGCTCATCAAAGTCATCGATAGCTTCACAAGAATCGGTCTTTTCGGTCCGATAGTGTTCAAGTCTATGCTTTAACCATTGAAGTTTGTCTTCCATTGAGAAACAATGTTTACAATATAATATTGAGCCGATTATCCGTCGGCTTCAATGTTATTCTGAGCACAAATCCAAGCTCATCATAGCTAATGTGCGATAGTTGGATAAGTCTCTACACGAAAGACAAGCAAACCCGAGCTCTCAAGCGAGGCATCGATTGTGGAGATCTCAACCGAATTATCCGCATGAACAATCTCTATGGCATCTCCCACCCATTGGATGAGGAATTGGTGCAAACTAGAAGGAACACAAGGATTGGCATGAATCAATCGCGACCAAGGATAAGATCATAGCTACCTTCCACGTCGGCGATGAAGAAAGCCGTAGCCATGGTCTTGCTACCAACGGTTAACTCAACGTTGGCGATGCCCTTTGAAGGAATCGGCGCCTCCTCCTACACGGTGATGGTCATGTTGGTTTGAATTAGCTCCTCCTCTTTGCCACCAAGCTTCTTGAATAATGAATAGGGCAAAAGATTGACAATTGCGCCACTATCCACTAACATCTTCGGATTTGGTTTCCCATTAATATGTCCGCTCACATGCAATGGCTTGAGGTGTCGGACGGGCACGACGGGTTTCTTGAAAATAGCATCTTGCACCCCAAAGGCAAACTCGCGGCGGCAACCTCATCATCTCTCCCTGCCCGATCACATAATAATCGGCGGAGAGAGAAAGATGGTGTTCATCTCGGTAGCGTGGGTGAAGGCTCATAGTCCACCAACTCTTCATCCTCATTTGGCGTTTCAAGGCCAAACAAGGTGGAAGCGGCGGTAGCAAAGTCTTCGAGGGCGCACTGCAAGCTCATTAGAAACAACAAAAATTCGGTTCAACAGGCTTCGAAGTCGATAAATCCGAAGTTTGGGCAATAACGACCCGTCAACCGGCTCGGTTGAGTTATCAACTTGCTCATTTAACTTGTTTGTCCCATCCGCTAGAAGTGCCAAAAGATCAATATTTGGTTTGGCCACCTCTTCTACTGGCTTGGCGGTACGCTCTTGCATTATGACCGACTTAACCGATTTATCAATCGGTTGAGGCGTCCTCTTAGCGGCGGCGATCATCTCGGCCTCTTTGTTCTTGATCTCTTGCACAATCTCCGGTAAGATTGGCCCTTCACCTTTGTGCGGCGGCCAAAGCGCTTGAGCATCTTTTGTCTTGCTTTCGCTGAAGCTTCCTCTTTTGAGTTTTATCAATGTCAATCGGGCACCACTTGGGCTGCAGGAAGCGAGGATCCACGACCTTACGCTTTTTGTCTTGAGCTTCAACAACTTCCTCCATGGTTTGATCTTGATCATCCTTTGAAGGCTCTTGCCCCTCAATCACAATCGGTTTGTTGACATCATTGATAGGAGCTGTCATCGAACCGATAATGATGGAAGGCGGAGGAGTAGACACTTTGGGCGAGGCTTCTCGGCAACTTCAATCTTCTTGGGAACATAAACCTGCTGTATTTGTGCTTTTCCCTTTTGCTCATAGGTGAGCTCCCGGGACGTGGGCACCTCCTTCTTCTTCGTACCGCTAGAGCTCGATTGTGGACCCAATCGGATAAAGATGGCAGGCTTGGCCATGTTTGCAGCGCCTCCTTCCTTCATGGGACTCGAAGGATAGGGAACAAACACTCCCTTCGGTCCCCATTGTGGTGGTGGCGCTACTTGTGATAGTGGTGGCCCCCAACGAGTCATCCTTGGGCGTGCAACTGCGAAGAAGAAGCAACATTTGGAGGAGTCATAGCCACTTGCTTGTTTCTCCCTTCATCACGCTTGCAGGCGTAGACTCTTTTTTTGTTGGCCGATTCTTGAAATCGGCCTTTTCCTTCTTGTATTTTGCCAAAAGTCTATCAAATTCGCATAGGGGCTTGATATGCTTTTTGACCTTTGGCTCATTGGTCTTCCAAACTCCAACCTCCGGCTACGTGGAACGAATGTCTTTATCGTATGCACCGGAAGTGAGGGAGCTAGAACCCTCGGGGCTAGGCCGACCCGACTAAGGTAGTCGGTTCAACCGGCTTTGTTGGCGGGGCTTGATCCTCTTGGCCGATTGCTTCAATCGGCCTAGCTGGGTCTTGTCTGTTTTGCCGCACGACCATCTAGCCACGCTTGACACCGTAATAATGCTTGCGCGAGCGAGCCACAATGGTAGCCGTCTTGCCTTGCGCAGTTTGATCGGGCAACACTTGCCGTCCCGAATTCTTGGCAACATTCGATGCGGGCGTGGCTCACCAATGATCACGTTCTTGCCTTGAGTTGTAGCAGCTTGCTCAGGACGGATCAAGATGGTAGGAGCCTTGACCTCGGGTGTCTTGGCTTCAAGCTTCTTAGCTTCAACCACATGCACTGGAAAAGGATTCTTGTCTAGCTGCATGTCGGTAAGACTTAATCGGCCCTCATTAAGAGCCGATTGTACCTGCCGACGGAAAACATGACAATCATTAGTGGCATGGGAATAAGATTCATGATATTTGCGAGAAAGCCCGCTTCTTCAACACATCTGCGCAGAAGGCATAACATATTTAATCTTAATGTACCCGATTTTCAACAATTCATCGAATATTCGGTCACATTTAGATGTATCAAAAGTAAACTTTATTTCCTCATTCCGATTCCTATTAATCGGCTTGAGAGAAGGACAAGTTACTTGTTTATTTTCCTCTGGCCACCTAATTTCAGCAGCCAATACCTCTTTAGTCTCATCGTCGGACGAAGAATAATCATCCACGTGATGCACGTTGGAACGACGAGACTTATAATCATGATCTTGAGAGTCTTTTAAACGAGATTCAACGACAATAGCTCTCTCAAGTAAATGCGGCAATGTAGTAAACTGAATATACTCAAGCTTATCTCTAATCTTAGGATGCAAACCATTAAAGCATATGTCTACTAAATCACGCTCAGAAATCATCAAATGATAACATCGGTTTTTAATTTCTTTGCAACGCCCTAATAAATCAAGCGACGACTCACTACGACCTTGTCTAACCGATGTCAAATGAGATAATCTAGTTTCTTAGACTCCATCATAAAAGTGAGCATGAAATTTTTCTTCTAATTGAGCCCAAGAACCAATAGTAGATGTTGGCAAAAAGTAAACCATGAAAATGCGGTGCCGATGTAAGTGATAAAGGGAAATTACGACATTTCATATAATCAAAAGCACACCCTTCACCTAAGCGAGCTAGATACATGCTAACATGCTCCATGGTAGACTTATTATCATTACCACTAAATTTTTGAAAATCTGGTACCTTCCACCCCGGTGGGTTTCTCATGTAATCAAAGTGTGGAGGGTACGGTTTTGTTGTAGGTTACCCTTGAGGTTTTTATTTGGACACCAAGACTTTCTGCAAAGACTTATTTAAATCTTCCTTTAACCGATTAAACGCATCGGTCATATCGGCAGGAGGAGGATTTGGAGCTGAAGTTTCATTGCCCAAAACAGGAATTTGGCTAGGGGATTTCGGTGGGTTGGGTAATACGGTGTTGCCCCCAATTCCTAGCGTTTATTATTCTATTAATGGTTTGCCGATTTCGGTCTTGAACATCGGCAAACGTGACAATTTGCTTATTATTAACCACTTCCTTAGTAGTGGAAGAACCGGCTTTATCGGCTTCCGTGGGAGCCGATTGGGACGATTTCCCTCTACTATAAGCGGTGTATAATGCTTGATTCTCATAAAAATTAGAAGGCATACCAAACTCATGCTCATAATCATCAAGCTCTTCTATTCTAGGAGCTCTACCTTCTAACTTATCAAACCTAGCCATAATCATGCCTACAGCAGCACTAAAATTTTGATCTATTTCTTTCTTATGGCCATCAAGCATAGCGGCATAATCAGCATGTTGACGATAGGAATCATCATAGATAGGTTTTGTATTATCCCTTACCTCAACCTCTGGAGTAGATGAATCGTCGGGAAGATTGACGGTGACAGGCCTGTACAGCTCCACCTTGTCGCCACGACCCACAGCACAACTCTCCAGGAACGCACGTTGAGTAGCTTCTATCATCTGTTGCATCTTGGTCTTTAATTCATCGGGGAAGCTGATCAACGGAAGAGGGGTGGATGACGTTGTCGTCATGAATCTCACTAATCGAAGCACCACCGCTCTTGCTATTGGCGGGCATGATGTTGGGGTCTTCAAATCGCAATTGACGCCTTGAATTCCCAGTGAGTCGCCAAAAAGTGTGTTGACGCCTTGAAACCGGGGCTTCACACCAACACGGGAGGGCCTTGGACGCCCACGAAGGTTGCACACAACCTTAAAGCGGCGAACACCGCGGCGTGGCAGCCCAAACCGATCTAGGGATCGGTAGGGCGCGTAGAGCTTCGGTGGACGGCCGAGAGAACCTCGAACGCACCTGCGGGAAGACGCACGCGAGGGGTGCTCTAGGACCGGCGTGGCCGCCTAGAACGCCGACGAAGAACGCGGAGTTCGCCCCGAACAACAGAACGTAGGGGGTTAAAGGAAGAAGATGACCTACAAACGGGACCGGGGAGATAGATTGGTTGTCGATTGGATATAGATGGGATCAAATCGGCCATGAACCTCTTTATTATATAGAGGAGGGTGGCCTTATCCTTTTAGGAAACCGTCCTTGGGCGTTTCAAGCCTCAAAATCCGACCCAAACACGATTAGGAAAGAAATCGGTTCGGGATTATGCGGACACGGTCCGTCGCATGGTGCCGGACGCTGCATTTGGGCCGACCGGCGCTCGGTCATAGCTTCCGGTCGAAATTCGAGAGAGCCCTGAAATAGCATCGAAGGCATGCGATGACCGGACGCCGCGACCGGATGCATGACCGGACTGCATTTGGGACGACCGGACGCTCCGGTCACTAGCTTCCGGTCGAAATTCCAGAAAGCCCTGAAATAGCATCGAAGGCATGCGATGACCGGACGCCGCGACCGGATGCATGACCGGACTCATGCCAGCGTCCGGTCGACTCCAGAAATGCATGTTTAGTCTCCTGCACCAGATTTTCTAAGCCATGCATGTTTAGCTATATTTAGGACATCTTTTGACACGCATTCTTCATATAAAATAATGTCGTCCATGCATCCATCCTCTCTCACATTTTTCCCTTCTAAAAATAGCATGGTACTATTTTGAGTGTCAACAAAAATCTTGCAGCTAGCAGGTGCACCAGCGCCACATATCAAGCAGGGCTGCCAAGAATTCAACATCTGAAAGCAGCAAGCACCTACGGAGTAGCCAGGTAGCACACATATAGTCTGCAAAAATGGACATGAAAGCTACTCCTAACGACAAATCAGTTGCAAATGTGTAAATAGGGAACAAGACCAAGAGAAGCTCGATGTAACTATTACTGGTTAGCACAAATTTCCAGTGCTTACGGCACTTTAAACATTGGTAGACGACGTACTAATAAGCAGGTTCCAAAAGGATATACTGATAGATGGGTGAGCATCAATCTGTCTCGGTCAGTGGTTACTGAAATTGACATGAATGATGGAACGATGGCTAGGACTGTATATTATATCCCGAGCAGTGGTAACTGTCAAGAAGTGATTCAGCTAACAGATAAGAGCATCATTATCTCAAGAGCTTGGTAAATAAAATAAACAGTTGGTAAATCCGTAGCATGCTTTTTAAATATAATAAGTTTGTCAAAAATGACTCAATATAATTGGTAAACGATTTTCCAACTAACTCATGTTTTACTAGAAAATCAAGCAAGCTAACTAACTAATGAAGAGCAAGTTAGTCTTTTATTCCCTCCATTCCAACTTATAAGATATTTTGGTTTGAAATCAAGCAAGCTAACTAATTAATGAAGAGCTAGTTAGAAAATCTAAATCGCCCGTCACGCAAAAAAACTTTTGGTTACTAGTGCCAGCAGACTTTTGAGTGAGGACCGAAAAGTCTTTTGTCCACTTTGTCCTCACTCCAAAGTTTGCACTATGTAACGTCCCACTCGAGCTTCCAGTTACGTAAGTGGGTCCGGGTGGGACATTACATTTGTGGTGTTTGCCCGAGCTACACCCAAGCCCACTTCACATGAAGATAACACGGGAGTATGGCTTCCATGCATGGTCCGCCGAGGTATGTCTTCACGCCAGCCGAGTTACATCTCCACGCCTGCCTTGGCGTGGCGAGATCGTCGTCGGTCGCCCCGGCAAGCCTCGAAGCAGGAGAGCGTGGATTCACACCAAAAAGCCAGGAAATTTGCCCTTAGGGGCACATGCCCCCAAAGCGCACCAAGATGCTAGGGCACTTTCGCATCTCCATCTTTTCTTGTGTCTCTCTTCTTCCTCCTTATGGTGTTCAAAGAGCACATAAGAGCATCCCCCCAGATTATTCAAAGAGCACATAAGAGCATCTCCAGCAGTTCACTATGAGTAGGACTTGTCGAAGCGCTCCAAAGCTTCCTCTCGCAAAAAGAAAGGAGCGGGCGATGCTGCTGCCGCCACCGTGTGCGGCCCCCGTTTCCCACGCCTCCGGCCTCGCTGCCGGTGGTGACGAGGAGCGGGGGTCCGCCTCTTCAACATATCTCCTATTATCGTAGGGTCTTGGTCAAGTCCACCTAGGTCTAGGGTTTGCTTGTCGTCGATGTTCGGCGATGGAGTTAGGTTCTTGAAGATCTCTAGATTGGTTTTGGCTAATTAGTGACATCCTTAGGACTAATCTCTCTATGCTAAGTGTTGATTTAGTTTGAGATTGGTCAAGCTAAGGTTGGTGCATGATGGTCATGGTGGATGGATCGAGATGATTCAAATGATGATCAAGTGCATGACTTGGAGTGGATCGAGGATCAAAATGGGCTCAAGGCAAAGGTATATCTATAGGGCCATTTTGATTTTACACTCAAGACACCATAGAGAGTGTGAGTGATTATAGGATCGATAAGCCGTACTATAAAGAGGGAAAACTATCGTACATATCGATCCTCATGTGCCTCTAGGTTCAAAATCATTTGCATGCATTCTAACCTAGAGAGCTAACTTTGTACTTGATGGAAAATGTTTTCAAAATGCTAACACATGGTGTCGGGGTGTTCTTCGACGTGTCGGCAACAAGAATCAAGTGACGGAAGTCGGTTTGGAGCAAAGGCGAAGAAACGGCAACACAACGACGAATTTCGCGGCTTCGAGGCGGCCGGGGACGCGGTGGCCGGACCCGCGACGAAGCATGCAAAATCGCCGGACGGGCCTTAGCGGTGTGTGGTTCGGTCAAAAAGAACGAAGAGCATGTTTTCGTGGTTGTTCTCGAGGAGTGACCGGACGCATGCACCGGAAGCATGACCGGACGCATGATTCCCTGACCGGACGCATGCGAAGGGGTTCTATTTTTGGCTGGTTGGGTTTGTCGGTTCTGACCGGACTCATGCATGAGTCCGGTAAATCGATCAGTCGGCCCGCAGGAATTGCATGTTCCTCCCCAACGGCTCCATTTTTAGGTGGAGCCTATTTATACCCCTTTGGCCGGCCATGGGAGGTCTCTTGGACATTTGAAATTATTCCTAACACCTCTAGAGCTGAGCACTCATCCTCCTCCTCACTCCTTTGCTTGAGAGCATCCATTCTAGTGAGTTGAGGTGATTCAAGTGCACTTTGCTTTGATCTTTGCATCTAGTGGCGCTTGAGGATCGTTGTGAGCCGGTGGTTTTCTTGTTGCTCTTGGAGAGCACCACTCCTAGCCGGCTTGGTGATTGGTGGAGGCGTTGGCAAGAGAAGGTGTATGTTCTTGGCCACCTCCGTGATTTGTGAGAGGATCACACACTCCTCTTCGGGAAGATAAAGTGTGAGTAATCTATTGCTCGTGTCTTGGGTACTTCTCATTTGCATTGGGTGCAAGAAGCCTAAAGGCAATTGGCTTGGAGTGAGCTCCACCTTGACCCACACACGTGAGAAGGTCGGCACAACGGAGATTAGCTTAAGGGTGCTCAAGTGAACTTCGGGTTAAATCTCGTGTCTCCATTTGTCTCTCGGTGATTGGCTTCAATTTGGTAATCATATTGTTTCATCCTTGGTGATTGGATTGACTAGCCTCGACATTGTGGTATATCACCTCTACACTCTTGCATTACTTTCATATATCTTGTGCTAGTGTAGCTTGAGTAGACTTGCTTAGTTGCTAGAGTAATTAGCTTGTTCACCTAGTGGTAAAGTAGTGACTTAGCCCTTGTGTGTGAATTAGAGACTATAGCAACTAGAATTGTCAATAGGAGGCTTGCCGACAAGTAGAGCTAGAGCAAACGCATTTACGCTTTGTTATTTACTAACAAGTTGCTCTAGTGTTTTTGTAGAAATTTTATTAGGCTATTCACCCCCCTCTAGCCATTTAGGACCTTTCAGTTCTGCCGGAGGAGCGTGGCTCCTCTGCGGTTTGCTTTTCTTGGCGACACCGGCGATGCGGAAGCGACGGCGGCGCAGCGGAATAAATTCTCCCAACTTCTTCCATTCTCCGATGGCGATCTTCTCCGACGTCAACAGAGAGGCTGGGGAGACCTGTCCAGGATTCGAGGCCCGGCGCATCGTCATCTTCTTTAGGTGATGATGTTGTTGACCCTGTTAATCTCGAGGACGATGATCTTTGGTGAAAATCTGAGCTTTGCTCGGGTTGCCGCCGGTGGAATCAAAGGATGCATCGTGGGTACGGGAGTTGGCCGATGCGCCTGGGAGGCAGTGTACTCGGCTGATTCGCCTAGAAGTAAGCCCTCCTCTATGGCCTCCACCTTGTGGAGTTTGGCTCTGGTGCCCGACGACGATTGGGAAGCGGCTTCGGCGGCGCTAACGAACGGATCTCTGCGAGGCTTCGAGGAAGATGAGCAGGAGTTTTGTACTTCTTTGTAATTTTTGTTTTCTTGGAGATTCTGTTTGTAAAAGGGGCGGTGTAATACGTTAAGATAAATACATTTTCCATGTTTTAAAAAAAAAAAAAATCGCCCTAAGACCTTCTTTTTGCTTTCTTTATCCCCGGTCTTTTCCTTGCTTCGGTTTGTTCGGGGAACAACATTTGAGATTTCTTCATTGTTGGTGGCTTCTACATCCTGGACACCTTTGATCAAACTTGAGATGTTTTGACTCTCCAAAATTATTGAAATGACTTACAATAATTTGAGACGGAGGGAGTACCGTGTAAACACAAATGCATGCTTTTCAAAAATAATAATTATGTCCAAAATGGCTGAATATAATTGGTAACCGGTTTTTAGTAAACTATGTTTGACTAGAAAATCAAGCAACCTACATGTACTAACGTAGAGCTGAATAACCTTTTACTCCATTCATTTCTAAAATTATAAAAGGTTATAAAATGTCTTCAATCCGGAAAAGTGAGTACCGGAGAGTACCGGATCTCTCATTTAGATGCTTGGTACTGCATTTCTAAGGGGAGAGAGGTTACATTGAGAATTGAATTTTTTAAAGGTGGAATTTGTTTCTTTTTTCCCTACGGAGAGGGAGCAGTGTCTGAGTGGTGCTCGTACGGCGTCACTTGTGCGATGGGCGACGTGTCATGCGTGTGTTCAGGCGCAAAGCCTGGCCCACAAAAATTAACGCGAACACGGGAGCGAGCAGGAGAGAAAGACACACAGGAGCACAAAAGAGATGCTTTGTTCGCCACTTCGCCTTTCCTGTTTCCGGAACCTCACGGCGTCGACGTGGACATGCATGGACGCCCGTGGAGGCCAGAGCCGGGGCCCGGGGGCCGTCGTCGTCCTCGTCCGTCGCGAGTCGCCGGCCGGCCGTTGCCTGATCCTGATGCGTATGTGTGTGGTGCCAATGCCAACGGCCTCCATCGACCGTGCGCGCGGCCTGGGCCTGGGCCTGGTCACAGGTCACCGCGCCGGCGAGCGGCACGAACGACGACGACGCGCGATAGCGACGGCACACGGCACACACAGACACAGATGATCCGGATATGCTCATGCCGTCATGCATGGACGAATGGCCGGGTCTGTATCTGTCTCGATCTCTCCCGGCCAGAAGCCGCCGTAAAGGTACCGATCGGTGGCGCCGGCCGACGCCCGCCCGCCGCACGCACTGTACCATCCGCCGCCGGCCAGGCCCGGCCCCGCTCGAGCGCGCGCGCGCGTACGCCGCTCGTGGATCCGGAGACCGGAGGAGCCACTCGTTCGAAACCTGCGATCTGTGGAGTGGAGACGACCGCGGCTGCAGGGCACCGTACGCACGCACCACACCTGACAGTCCAGCAGCACACGACGCGTCGCGGGCCCGTCTCGAGTCGAGCGGCACATGGCATGCAGCGTGGGGCGTCTTCCCGGCCGTTGGCGTCTCGTCAGCGCGTCACTTCTCGTAGCCGGCTAGGTGGCCACACGTACGTGTCGATCCCCGTGCGAGAGGTTGGTCGATGGCCGCGAGAGCCCCATCGTCGTTTTCCGACGAGGGAAACCGATCGCATCGCGTCAGGGGACTTGAGGCGACCTGCATGCCTGCGGAGAGGCCTACGAGTATTGCCAGGACGCTACTAGAACTGTAGGTACGTGGCCACGCCACATGGGAGCACTCCGACAGATGGCGCGTAGCTCACGGCTCGCAGTTGCATGCACGCATGCATCGCTCGATTGCCAACGCGATCTACTTTGTCCATCCCCACGCCGGAAAGTCCCAAATGGGTTTGCCGTGCATCACTTCCGCTTTTACGCCTGGGGTCACCGACCGGATCGATGATAGATTGTGAATTGGCGCACCCATGCATGGAGAGGCATGGACGATCACGGTGCAATGCACATGCACTCTCGTGCGCGCGCCACCGAGTGGAGTTGTAGTAGCACATCAGGGAAGCTAGCTCGATCGGTCGTCGATCGACACGTACGCGCGCGCGTGGCAGGAGACGTCGTACACGCACTAGCTGCTGTAGCTCACGGTAGCGGACATCTCGGTGTGCCTTTTGTGTCTGATGAAACAACACCTTTCTTTCTCCTTTTTGGCAGACACATTACTTACCGTCACGCACACACATGCTTGGTTCACAGAGATGAGAGATGCCTTCTAGAACGTTCTCCACCTCAAATCTCCAAAAACGAAAGCTGGGCAGGTTTCTCGGGCGGTTAGAGGGTCCACGTCGCCCGTTAGCCCATTGGCCGTCCGATCTAGCGAACTTGCGATGCCAGCCGTTCGATTGCGGATCGGTTGGGTCTCTACCGTTTCTTTCCCAACCCGAAACCTCGGAACCTTCTCGGGCTCTTCGAGCGAGCGCCGCGCAGCCCCAAGCGACGGCCGCGACGGGGCCACCACGCCACCGCGCCGGTGGCCGAGGGCGCCTCGCGCTGCCATGGACGGCGGCCGGGATCAAGTCTCCTCCGCCATGGCCGGAGGCCTCGCCAAAAGCATCGTGGACTGGCGGCGCCGCTTCCCAACGCACTCACAGTAGTGCTGGCCTACGTGCTACCCCCTCCACGCCGGCGGAGGCTGCGCGCACGCCGCCCACGGACAGCGCCATGCCGCTCTACCTCGCGGCGTCCGCGGACGCGCTCGCCTTCCCGAAGCTCTACGCCATGCTCAGCCTATCCTGGACCTGCTCCCCAGCCACCAGGCTCAACACCGCGCTCGCCGGCCGAGAGCTGGACTCCGAATCGACTTAGCAGAAGCTCTTGGACAAGGCGTCGCCGGCGGAATTACCTCGCCAACTCCTGTAGCTCATGTCGTCGCTCACGTCAAACGCCATGACACTGCTTTGCGCTCGACGCAGGATGGCAGCCATCCGTAGCACCCACCACCGAGGCACTGACCCGACAATGGATTCGATGTTGTTATTATTATTATATGGATGGTGTACAGGAGATGTTTGATGGAATGCCTATGAGGTAAACAAAAGGTGTTTGCTTGTATATCCATACTTGCTAGCTTGACTGTTTCATACATGCATGCTGTATGCTCGTGTTGGAGCCAAGCTCAAGATGATTGATACTTCACGGAGCAGATATGCAGATTTGGCCCACCAGTGAGCAAATGAAGCCGTCTAGCAAAAGTCCATTGTCTACCACAGTAGGGTGCTGGTTTGTTCCTTTGAATTTAATTCCATTTGCATCCTTATAAGTTATATTGTTTCAACATTTGCATTAGCTACGTAGCATTTAACATTTCTAGCTTTTCATCATGGGTCAAATATTGCATTTTACATGTAATATTGAACCAAAAGAAACGTAGACGGACGATACTCGCCTTGTGGTGTGAGTCTTTTTTTTTTCTTTCTTTCTTTTGGATTGATAAAGCTAAAGGCCACAAATATTTTGTTTGCATTTTCAAGCATCGAAAGCAAATAAGTTTAGATGCAACATCTGAACCTGTGTAGAAGATATTATATTGTAGTTTTTGCTTACTAGCTTCAACTTAATATAGCATTGGCATCTACGGTGGATTAGATTTTGAATGATTTAAATCAATGTGACATTAAGTTGATTCCTTAGAACTTGTTATTTCAGGGACATTAATATTTTGAATTTTTAGATACAGCCTAGATCGAATCTTGTTAGTTCTAAGGAAGAAGAAACAATAATATTTCTGTCTCTCGCAAATTATAAAAAGAGGCAATCTTTAATTTGTCGGACTATGTGTGAGTGAACCATGTTTATTAATATCTACTAGAAATGATGGAAGTCAGTTTTGTCTTTTTTTGTATGTCTTTTGGTTGTACGCATTTTTGTCCATCTTATTAAATATACTCAACGACCTCTGCATCTCTTACTACAAACCATCAACTATATGATAGAGTTTCCAATCTAGTATTTCTTTTACGTGATAAATCACTATTCTGTAATCAAGCCAGAGCCATTATTTGTTTTCTTTTCCCACAACTATTCATGACACTACTTTGATATAGCCCTAGATCGAGAAGGATGCCGGCTACAAGTTCCATCGAATCTACTCCCATCCAATCCGCATTTCATCACGTCATAAATCCATTTTGAAGATGTTAGCTCAATCAAGAAATCACTTGTTTCTAATCTTTTTTGTAGCATATACCTAAGTGAGTAGACTGGGAATTTGGTATGATTTACATTATATATGCGCTATTTGTTTTTGTTCTAATAAATTTCTCAAATTTATGATGACGAGTTACCTCACTTAACAATGGTAATTAACAGTTATTGTTCCTTAGTCTATAAAAATCTCATTGCATACACAGCAGTGGAAAAGTTCATAAATTAAAAAAACATCTATAGAGTGAATTGTAGAAATCATAAATAAAAAACATTTGTACACTGAATTATAGAATGCCTCAAACTAGAAATTACTACATGTTTTTCTACTACTAAGACAGGGTCAAAATTAACTTCAAACTTCAATGAGCATTGTGGATAGTTAGAGACATTCATCCAGCAAGGGGCGCAGCGCCTGTTTTCTAGTAAGGTACTAGCGTTTGCATTGCATCCATCGACAGGCCAGGCCGGATTCAAAATCCGGATGGAGAAATATCTTACAATTCTAGAATTTAATCCAGATACGTACGTACCTTAGGATTTAATAAGATCGATGATTCCAACACACGAAAAAATAACCTCATCTAAACATGTCAGTGCGATAGGCTTGCAGTTTTCAGTTCATGGTCCCTGTCACGCTTTATATTATTGTGAGGCAAATTGAATCTGTAGCACCGTACAGTACGTGCAAATATTTTCACGAGTCCCTGTCACGCTCACGCAGGGTGAGAGACGTGACGTGGCACCATCGTCTTCACAGCTTCATTAAGCACGTACAGTACGAGCGGATCGATCTACGAGTACGATCCAAGGTTTGCTTAGTGTTGCGCTGCGCGTTCGTGTTGTTTGACCCGGCCCGTGCCGGCCTTCCGCCGTACAGGCGCGCAGGTCAAACCCGCCACGAGTGCCTAGGCACGCAGACCCGCGCTGCCACCTGCCACCGCCGCCACCCCCTCCCTTCACCGGCCTGCCAGAACTACCTTCAATTCACACACGCCCACTGGATTAATCACAATTTTCTGACAACTCACTTACTCTTTCTCGAGGAAAAGAAGTTGTCACACACTAACTCATGTGGATAAGTGTTATCAACAAGAGTTTGACAAAATGGAAACTACGTAGTAGTACCTTTCATATATATATATATGAGATGAGATTACGATAAAAGTAGAAACCCCCAAGGTGGGAAACCGTCCATATTAAAGAAAATTGTTCACTCGATCGGAGAGCGCATATATATGTACGTACGATGGATGATATGATGCAACGACTAACTGGAGTATAGTTGTTTAGAACGTGACGTTGCTGTTTGCTTATTACCTACTCCCTCTAGTCTTTCCGTTCCAAATTATAGTTTACTTTGACTTTTCTAGATACATTTGATTTGGTTATGTACCTAGTTATAGTTATACACTATGTCTAGATATATAATAAAAAGAAATGGATTTTTTTTAGGGATAATAAAAGAAATGGATTTAGAAAAGCCAAAGTGAACTACAATTAAACGAAGGAAAGTACTAGTTAGTACGCTGATCTGTCACATATGATATACTAGTAGAATATAATAACAATACATATTATATGATGCCTCCTGTCCTGGCGCCAAAAAATATCTGCTGTTTTCCTTGCTGACGCGCATGCAAATAATCGGAGATACTACGTGTAGTGTAGCAGATAGATACGTACAAATTAAAGTACGCAATGCACGTCTGCGCACACACCACATGGCACATTTTGTAGAGTACGTAGTGTTTTTTTTTTTTTTTTTCATCAAAAAGAGTAGACGTAGTTGGAAAGGCCGGCCGGGTATGCTTCTTGATGGCTCATTTTGTTTATTGTCGAAGTCGTCACCGGTGATCACTTAATATAGCTAGCTAGCTTGTTACCCGACAGGACGGCAAATCTCTCTTTGCCGCCATTTCTATACTACTATCATCACAATCTTTTGTACACGTATTACGTAGGATCGATGACGGATCTGCATCATGAGCTAGAGGAACGACACGAACCCTGGGCAAAGGATTAATAAGAAATATAGTAATCCTCTCCTTACGTGCAGGAACAGGGATGACACCATCTCGCAATACACGTTGTCAAAGCCAAGACATCGTGTTGGCACGTCGGCACTAGCCACTGATCTTAATAATTTATATATAGTCAACGGGGATGCGTTAATTTGGTGCATGCATGTAGCTAGGCCACACGTTACTATGTTAGTACACTTGCATGTTGTCACAGACTCACAGTGTTTTATTTGATGTTCTTGTTTCACCCAACAATGTATCTAGCTGGAATCTCTTTGGGATAGCCAATGCAGTTCAGGGAGATATGATAAACTCGGTTTTGGCTTTCAAAGATCAACTTAACAGTGCTATTTTCATGGAAATTATTATGGCTATGCTATGGGCAATTTGGTCAGCAAGGAATGACTTCATTTTTCGGCACCTTCAACACTCTCTTTCTACAGCTAAAAAAGTGTTCAAGAATGAATTGGCCTTGGCTAAGCTTAGAGCCAAACCCTCACGCATAGCTCTGTTTGATCCATGGATAGACCGATTTGTGTAATTTTTCTAATTTTCTTTTGTACCTTTTATGTTTCATAACTTTTCGTTGTAAGACCTTGTCCTTAAAGTTCAATAAAGCACAGTAGGGGAGCCCCACCTCCTGTTTTTCCTCAAAAAAAAAAACCTACTATATACCTCTACATTGTTTATGCAGTCAGAGACTCTCATAAATCTTGCTCTATGGTTTGTTGTGTCGTCCAACCAATTAAACCGTCACCTCGATCTATTTGCTCGATACGGTTCAAATACATCGAGAAATATATGCACGTATATAAGCATGCATGTAACTAGCTAGTATCTATGGCACGAAATAAGTATTATTATAAAATATATTTTCTTGATATCGAATGATACTAATTAATTTGGTGTCATAGACATTAGTTTTTCCTGTAAATTTAGTTAAACTCAAAATAGTTTGATTTAAAACAACTGTAGAAGGCTGATTTAAATTGGGACGGGGAGGCAGAGTGTGCATGACGGCACCACATAGGGCAGATGGCGAGATCCATTCAATTCCCATATCATCTTGCAATGTGCATGACGCCCACCTATATGATGCAGATGGCACACAACAAGAAAATCTTGCAGCTAGCAGCAGGTGCACCAGCGCCACACATCATGCAGGGCTACCAATAATTCAAGACCTGAAAGCAGCAAAGCACCTAGCCAAGTACTAAATCCGTTCCAAATTGTAGTTCGTTTGACTTTTTTTCAACCCAAAAAGTTTGACCATTCGTCTTATTCAAAAAATTATACAAAATATCATTTCTTTTGTTGTGACATGCTTTATTAACAAAAGGTCCTTAAGAATGACTTAAATTTGACTGTGTTTGCACAATTTTTTTAGATAAGACGAGTGGTGAAACTTGAGATTGAAAAAGTCACACAACCTACAATTTGGAACGGAGGGAGTAGCACACATATAGTCTGCAAAAATGGGCATGAAAGCTACTCCTAACGACAAATCAGCTGCAACTGTGTAAATAGGGAACAAGACCAAGAGAAGCTTGATGTAACTATTACTAGTCAGCACAAATTTCCAGTGCTTACGGCACTTTAAACATTGGTACTAGACGACTAATAAGCAGGTTCCAAAAGGATATACTGATAGATGGGTGAGCATCAATCTGTCTCGGTCAGTGGTAGCTGCATGCCCCTAATTTGTCAGAAATGGCCTGCATGTGCGTGCATTGACAGTTTCGGATGGCTGCTGAAAATGGCTGCCTGTAGAGTGTCAAGATTACTGTATAGTGACAACAAAGGAGAGGGGATTTGTGCTGGCTGTCTACGTAGAATGTATAGTGTACACTGTACAGTGACAGCTACATACTGCTCCATTGCTACATGTAGGTGACGAAAACGAGTTTAGGCGGCCAGCCCAAGCCACTGCATTGCTCACCGTGGATTCATGATGGTTACTGAAATTGACATGAATGATGGAACGATGGCTAGTACTCTATATTATATCCCGAGCAGTGGTAATTGGCAACACCAACGGCCGGCGCTGACTTATCTAGAGAGCGCAAAATCAAGATGTGATTCAGCTAACAGATAAGAGCATCGATCATTATCTCAATAGCTTGGTAAATAAAATAAACACTTGGTAAATCCGTAGCATGCTTTTTAAACATAATAAGTTTGTCAAAAATGACTCAATGTAATTAGTACTCATGTCTTACTAGAAAATCAAGCAAGCTAACTAATTAATGAAGAGCAAGTTAGTCTTTTATTCCCTCCCTTCCAAATTATAAGATATTTTGGTTTTAATTTATCAATCACTGGCTCATTGCTTTTTATGTATCTAGAAAAGCTAAAATATCTTTTAATTTGAAAAGAGAGAGAGAGTACCGGATTTCACACTTGGTGAACTCCGTAGTTCAAAAGCGCGGAGAGAATGAAGCTATATTTAGATATATGTCTGAATTTTAATTTTTTAAAAAGAACTGTTTGAAGTTTTGAAAAGTGGAAATTGTTTGTTTTTTCCCTACTGAGGCAGCAGCGTCTGAGTGGTGCTCGTACGGCGCACTTGTGCGATCCGCGCAACGTGGCAAGGCGTGTGTGCATTAACGCTAGCGGGACAAGAGGAGGAAAAGACACAGCGGTGCACATGTATGTCGCGATGCTTGGCCTGCCTTTCCTGGACCGGTCACCAACCACGGCGCGTGGGGCCCTGACACGTGGTCCCTACGGCCCCTCGCGCAGCAGCTAGCGCAGCCATGCATCCACACGTCTGGGTTGCCGGCGGCGAGCGGCACGAAACGACGCGCGACGGCCGGACAGCAACGGCGCACGTATTGTTGCGATCGCGGCTCCCGAAAGGCGCCGTAAAATCGGCCGCGCGGGCCGACGCCCGCCGCCCCATCGGCCCGCGTACGCACGCCGTTCGTGGATGCGGAGACCGGACTCCGGAGGCACTAGTAAACCTGCGATCTGTGGAGACGACCGCGGCTGCAGGGCACCCACGCACCTCACGAGCTAAGCGTCGTGCCGTGTGGGCGTGTACGTTTCCGATCCGCTCCTCCGGGTGCAAAAGGGTAAACCGACCATGCATGCATGGCGCCATGCGGCACACCCAACTCGAGCTGTGCTCTGGCTCCATTCTCGAGCGGCATATGGGCCTATGTCGTACACGCGCACGTCTTGCCGGCCGTTGGCGTCTCGTCAGCGCGTCACGTCGTGTCGTGTAGCCGGCTACAGTACGTACTAGACGCACGTGTCGTCGTCGTGTCGACCCACCCCCGGCCCGGCCGTGCGAGGTTGGTCGATGGCCCGGCCATCCACCCGTTCGGTCGTCTCCGATGAGGGAAACCGACCGATCGCATCGCATCGCGTGGGACTTTGGGCGCGACGCGAGACCTTGCCTGCAGGGGTTCTACGAGTAGCGCCAAGGCCGTATGGATGTAGGAGTGGGTACACGGCACATGGTGGCACTCGGACAGGTGGCGCGGTGCCAACGGCGCAGTTGCATCCATGCATCGATTGCTATTGCTACCAACGGCGCTGTTGTCTCTGTCTGTCCCCATGCCGGAAAGTCCAATGGCGTTGTCGTGCATCATTGCCGCTTTTGGCGCCCTCACCTGGGGTGGGGGCTCACCTCCCCAACCGACCACCTGACTGCCCGGTGCAGCGGACGATAATGGAGCGGACCACAACAATGCACTCATCTCGTGCGCGCATATTTCACCAACCGAGTGGAGTCGCAGTACATCATCATGGAAGCTCGGGCGTCGACACGTGGAGTACCTATATAGCTCACGTACGGTAGCGGACACCTTTCTTTCTCCTTTTTGTCAGACACAGTAGTACCATCACGCACATGCATGCATTGGTTGGTTCATAGTGATGCCTTCTAGAACGTCATCCAGCTTACATTAAGGTAGCGTTTTGAATTCATAGCTTCTAAAAATCCGGATAGAAAAATATTCAAATCCTAAATTTCCTCCAAACACCGGCCTTGGGCAGCACACAAGTTGCAACTTCTGTTCCAAAAGCCTAATGGCAAAGAACTCGATCTAAAGTTGTGTTGTTAGTGAGGACAATCTTAAGTCTCAGAGAGTTGCTAGTTGTAGGTGAGCTTGGGTGGGACGTTACAACGATGGCGTTTGCCTGCGCCACGCCCAAACCCACTTCGAGCCCGCTTCAAGTCCAACGCGTTGCACCCAAGCCCACTTCGCATCCAGCACGTCGGAGATGGTTGACTGCATGAAGATGACACGCGAGGCTTCCACGGTCGGCTGAGGTACGTCTCCATGCCTGCCTTCACGTGAGCGAGATTGTCGTCAGTCGCCACAACAAGCCTGGAAGCAGGAGAGCGTGGATTCCTACACAGCCAGAAAATTGACCCTTAGGGGCACATGCCCTAAGCACATCGTGGTCCTAGAGAACACAGACGGCTTTGCATCGGACGCATGGACTCCGTGTGGGATCGATACATAGCACCGCCATATCTCCCATCGTGGTCGCTGCAGAATCTGATCGTGCCCTGGTGGCCTCGTGGGCGAGAAGAGCTCAGCGACAGCGAGCGATGCGAAGGGTGAGATGCGGAGCCAATGCAAGCGACGCACGACGGTATGCGCGTACGGACGAGACTCCAATCCAATCAGAAGATGCCACGTCCAGAGCCGTACGGACGTAAGGGTACGGGACTCCCGTTCCCAATTTTTCCCTCTTTTTGGGAGTACATTAGAATGCGGATTGTAGAACCTTGTTCTCATATAAACATGTCATAAATTGACTCTATAGAGCTAATTGGCGATAGATCGACTAGTAGTTCGAAATGCCTATATCGTGCCTATATTGAATCTGTGCTTATTGTTGTGAGGCAAATTGACTCAGGGACGGAGCTAGCAGGGGGCAGGCGGGGGCTCCAGCCCCCTACTGCCCCAAACTACATGGAGCCCCCCTAAGCGCTCCTTAATTTTTTTGTATAATTATATCTCCATCCGTTTCAAATTGTAGTTCACTTTGGCTTTTCTAGATACATTGATTTTGATATACACCTAGTTATACACCATGTCTGCAGATACATAGTAAAAGAAATGAATCTAGAAAAGCCAAAAGTGAACTACAATTTGAAACGGAGGGAGTATATTATATATATTAGGAGGCTAAGCTTGATTAGATAGTGTTCAGTCCACCCTAAAATTATTTCTGGCTTCGTCACTGAATTGACTATATAGCGTTGCGGACTATTCAGCGGCTGATGTTATGAGCCAACTGATACAAAGAGGAAAAAATATCATACCATCACTCATACGTAGGCATGGCATGCACCAAAAATAAATGCGACTCGACGAGTCGACGTGTGCAACCGACGACGACGGAATTGAACGACACAGCCGATTCCGCCGTATCCGATCCTCCTCCTCCGGTGGCACACGCACCCGTTCCGTTGGCACGGGGGCCAAGGCATGCCCATACTGCCAAACATAACGAGACGCGTTACGTTTGCGTACGCTAGCTGCCGTGTGAGGTGTGATGCCAGCAAACGCTTCCCGTGGCGGCCGCAGCAGTCGATCACATGTTCCCCGTTCCCCACATGATGAATCACACACAATAATAATTAATTAATTGATTAATGAATAGTACTCATATACTAGTATGCTGTAGCAGCGGAGTAGGAGTATCTATCTGCACTTGCACTGCACGCGTCCCTGTCACGCAGGTTGAGAGACGTGACGTGGCACCATCGTGTTCACAGCTTCACCTAGTTTTAAGCACGTACACATTGCGATCCAGCAGATCTCGATTCCAAATCTTACGATCAAAGGTTACTTCCCCTTACAGAAAGTCAAACAAAACGCAAGCTACGCTGCGCATTCGCGTCGTTTGACCCGGCCGCGCCGTGCCGTGCCGGCCTGCAGGAGCGCAGGTCAAACCCGCCAGGTGTGCGGCAATTGCCACCAGGCCGAGGCACGAAGATCCGTTGCCACTTGCCACCTCAACAGCCTCCCGGATTAATTACCGCGCCCACGCAATTGCTGACGCTAGCTACATGGCTCTTCACTTCTCATACGGAGTAGCTCTGCCCCGGTAGCTTCTCGACGCTCGACCATCCGTCGTCGTAAGTTAACTTGACGCTCATTTCCTGCGGCTTTATTGCCTGAATTACCGTAAAATCTTCTTTGCTCTAACAACTAGGCCGGCCCACAAGGTCGTGATTTAGTAATTTCCGAGTCAACAGAAGCGGTAAAACCAGCAGGAAAACCGTAGCGTACAGTACGTACTCCAGTCCAGTACGTGATACGTGCCGTGTACGGCGTATGGTAGCGTGCTATCACTACAAGCACCCGTGACCCCGTAGGCCATAGCCGTAGACCTCACCTCACGCATGCACATCACCGAGTTTGGTACAGTACATGTACGTTCGGTCGAGACGGCCGTTCCAGTGCACCGCGCACCAAGTCTGTCCCACAATCATTTGTACTGGCACGTCTCCTCGTCCCGCCACGCGTCCCACTACGCCCAACGGCCCGCCGGCCCGCCAAGGCTGCAGCAGCCGCGAGCCGGCCGGGTCCTCGACGCCGAGGCGCGACGCGTCCACACCACACCCACCCCACCTGCGCGCAACGCAGCCGTCCACCTGTCACAACGGCCTCACGCTGACCGTACAACCGCAACACCTGCTCTATATATACCCCTCTCCCACACCCCAACGGCGCCTTCATTCATTCACCAACACACCATCATTCACAGATCACCCGTAAGAACACGACACCACATCGCAAGATCGAACGAGACTTCTGGCTGCTCCGTCCATAGCGTCGTCGATCTCCGGCCGGCATCAATCGCGGCCTCGCCGTTGGCCTACCTTGTACACATCATCACGCGCGCCATGGGGAACCACAAGAAGCTGCTCCAGTTCCTGCGCCCGGACCCGGCGGTGGCGGCGGCGCCGACGCCGTCGACGACCAATACCAAGTCATCATCATCAACGACAACATCATACGACTCGGACGACGACGACGACGACACCTACAACGACACCACCACCACGACGTGTTCCACCCCGACGACGACGATGAGCGCAGCGAGCACGACGGCGTCGCCGTACGCCGCGTCCCCATGGACGCAGCTCCCCGGGTCTCGCCCCTCTCGGCGGCGACGACGCGACGACCGCCAACAAGCACCGGACGGGGCTCCTCGGCTCGCTCGTCAAGGAAGGCGGCGGACACGTGTACTCGCTCGCCGCGGCGGGGACCTGCTGTACACGGGCACGGACTCGCGGAACGTCCGGGTGTGGCGAGACCGGCGCGAGCTCGGCGGGTTCAAGTCCGGCAGCGGACTTGTTAAGGCTATCGTGGTCGCCGATGACGGACGCATCTACACGGGGCACCAGGACGGGAAGGTCCGCGTGTGGCGTCGCGCGGGGGGGCGGGGAAGAATACGCCGCCGCCGCCGTGGCGGAGCATCGGCGGGTGGGGTCGTTGCCGCGGTTCCGTGACGTGGTGCGGAGTTCGCTGCGGCCGTCGCAGTACGTGCAGACAAGGCGGCGGCATAGTGGGCTGTGGATGCGACACTTCGACGCCGTGTCGGCGCTCAGCCTCGACGCCGCGGCGGGGCTCATCTACTCGGCGTCGTGGGACCGGACGTTCAAGGTGTGGCGGGTGTCGGATTCCAAGTGCCTTGAGTCGGTGTACGCACACTCCGACGCCGTCAACGCCGTCGCCGCCGTGGGATTCGACGCGCTCGTACTCACCGGCTCCGCCGACGGCACCGTCAAGGTGTGGCGCCGCGGGACGAACCCAAACGCGACGACGAAGAAGAAGAAGAAGGGTCGCCGGGATCATGACGACACGTGGCACACCATGGAGCGCGTGCTGCGGGAGGGCGACAGCGCGGTGACGGCGATCGCGGTGGCCGTGGAGGCCCGCGTGGTGTACGTCGGGTCCTCGGACGGCGCCGTGTCGCACTGGCAGTGGCGTCGTCGCGGCGGTGGCGCGGCGGCACCGCCGAGGAACGGCGGCGCGCTGAGGGGGCACAAGATGGCCGTGCTGTGCCTCGCCGTCGCCGGTGGACGCGTCGTCGTCAGCGGGTCCGCCGACCGGACCATCAACGTGTGGCGCCGCGAGGAGGGCGCCGACCACTCCCGCCTCGCCGTGCTCACGGGTCACACCGGGCCCGTCAAGTGCGTCGCCATGGACGAGGAGGTGGTGGACGAGGACGGCGGCGGCGGCAAAGCACCGCGCCGGTGGGTCGTGTACAGCGGCAGCCTCGATGGGTCCGTCAAGGTGTGGCGCGTCTCCGACGACATTAACGGCGGCGGCGGCGGCACGCCCGAGCTGACGACGACGACGCATGCGAGCTACTGGAAGGGCTCGTCGCCTTCGCCGCTGAGGTCGTGGACGCCGTACGCGGCGGCGGCGGCGCCGGAGCCGAGGCACATGGGCGCGGCGTGAGCGAGCGACAAATGCCTGCCTAGAGTAGAACGTAGCGAGCCTAGGGCGGTACACGACAGTGTGTACGTCGTAGAAAGTTTGTTTTTTATACTACCTCCGGGATGGTATTAGAAGTCGTTTTTAGGACTATGACATGGTCTCCAAAACACAACTTTGACCTCTTATTATTATAAAAATATTTATGGAGATGTGATATATGTATACTTTTATCAAAGTATTTTTTAAGATAAATCTACCCATATAATTTTTACATTTACAAACCCAACAACTTAAAAGTTATTGATGATTTATATTCCCGACGTTTGACCCAAACCTTGTCCAAAACGACTTCTAATACCAACCCGGGAGGGAGTACGCCGTATCTACGTCGAAGTACGTATGGCGCTGTGTATTTTTTTTTTTCTATTTTTATCGGTTGCAAGCAAAGGTTGCATTGTATCCATTTGTACAGTAGGCAGTAGTAGTGGCTGGCACGCGCTGACGTGGCCGGCTGGGTGTGGTTTGCGACGTGGTCGGTGACCAGTTTGCGGCCGGAAGATGGTGCGAGAGGCCTGGTTTGTGGAAGATCCCAAGCAACAACCTGCCCGGTGGCACGAAAGTTAAAGGTAGGGAAGAGTTTGGGAGGTTTTTAGTTGGGAGATGTGAACGTTTTTTTGTGTGGTTTTGGACTTTTTGGCTTGCTTGTGTTTGCTGGTTTGCAAGAAAAAGATGTACATATTTGATTTTACTTGTGAGCAAAGGAAAAGGAGAGAGAAAAAAATGTTGTCCGTTTGCTTTGCTCCCGTTTCATGGTCATCACAAGTTGGGTTGGCACGATTAAATGCATCATCATCATCCATCTAGCTTTTGTATAGCTAGCTTGGATCACAGTGCCTTTAAAGTTGAAACAACTTTTGTGTTTGAAATAAAAAGACACTCTTTCTTGTTTACAAGTATGTTTAATAATAAGAAAACAAAAACTTCTGAAATATACTACTACCCGTGATCATCTATAACCTCCGAAAGTATATCCATATCGACGTTCACTCGATTGTTCAATGTGAAAAAAAAAAAAATACTGTCCTACTAAAGAATAATTATTGGCTACATAAAACACACACACGCTTGCAAGTTGCAAATCATTGTAGCCGCCGTGCTAGAACCCTAGAGGGTGTATGCACTTTCGGAGACAAGCCGACAATGGATTTGTAAAGGTACTCCCTCCGTCCCTTTATAGAAGTCGTTTTAGGTTCCGACACGAGTTACCAAGGCAGATGGCAAAATTCAGGTATGCCCCTACGCTGCTCCCTCTGTTCCCATGCTTTATTCTCTCTCCACAAGGCAGATCAGGCTCCCATGCTCTCCCATCGTCGCTTGCTTCTCATTTTTTATTACCAGCAGTGGCCGACAGGGGATGATCGATGGACTGGTGCTCTACGTAGCATAGGCCGTGGCCCACGATACAAGCTAAAACGACTAGTATTACGGGACAAATTTTGAACTCCACGGCGACATGTATACAGGGACAGAGGGAGTAGGTTACATATACTCTCCACTAGTACCAAATGATGAAGAGATGCGGTACGGGGAAAGATTAATGGATAGGCGATGAACTATCCCAGTCGAACGGATTAAACGATAATAACCTGATCAGTCACTGATGTCTTGTTTGTGACGTCGTGTGTAGTGTGCGAGAGGAGAGGCAGATGGAGACACCCAGGTGAGGTGCCCGATCTAGCTCCTTTTCAATATTTGTAGGCGACAGCCAACAGGTAGCTTTCTTGGTTTCCTGGCTGCGACGCATCAATGGAAGGCGACTAGCAACAGTTCCGTGCGTGCCAAGCGAAGCAATGCAGGCACCGGCCAAGCTAGGGACGGTACGCACGGCGGCTTGCCTCGCAAAGTCCGTCCGTCCCGTGAAATTTCCGAGTCTTGGTTTTGGATGCATATTTGATTTCACGATCGACCATTTCCACTGCCCATATTGTCTGTCCTTGGTGTGTTAATTTTTCACCTGGCCAAAAAGACTAAACTGGTGGTGTACGTATGTACTATACACCATTTCACTACAAAATCGTACGTTAATTTCCGTTGTATCGTATCACGCGGCACGTTGTCGTATCGTACCACCATGTATTCTCTTCGCTGCCGGCCCTAGCTAGCTAGGTAGAGATCGATGTTGTCGCATGTATTGGATTTTGCAAGGGCGAAAAGTTGTGTCTTGTCGGATGCTTGCTGTAATCCTAATCCTTTGACTAGCGCCGCTGCGATCGGCCTATTGACCGAGCGGAGCCCGCTGAAAAAAAATGGAGAAGAAAAAAGGTGACGTCGACGGCGAAAATCAAATCGGGAACCGGCGTCCCGTCTGACCACGGAGCCCGGCGACAAGAACTCGGCGGAGTCAGAGCCGGAAACTAGAGTGCCAGATCATCCCACGCCTGCTCTGCATTCAGACATCTGGATTTCATCTGCGAAAATCCAAAAAGATCGATGCCAAACCGCTTTCCACATCTGGCAATTTCACATCTGATTCTGATCAGAGACGAGACAGAGAGCAGGGCGTGGCGTTCGATCCGGGGTCTTTCTTTTATGGGAGGAAAGAGTGTCCTGTGACTTGCTGGTTTTTGGCCATCCGGAAATGTTGACTAGTCGTCAGTCAGGCAAGAAACAACGGCAAGGTTTCTTCTTCGTCGTCTTTTTCTCTTTCTCAGACAAAAACAGGCATGAATTATTTATTTATCTATTTATTATCCATTCATTCATATTATGTAGTATTTAGGGTATTATAAAAACAGAGTGATTAGTGCTCCAGTACATGAGTACAGCTAAGTTAAAAGGGACAAGATTTTTTAACTCTAGGTGCGACACAAATCTCCATCATCTCCGGTCTCGACAGACGAACACCCCAAACCAATGGCTTCTTTATCTGCTGCTGCTTAGTCATGATAGGAGCCTTAAGGATGGAGTAGTGGACGTTAGGAGGCAAGGTGATCGGATTATCCTAATCCGATTGGTCGTTGGAGACTCGGTCTTGAATGTGATCAGTGCCTATGCCCCTCAGGTAGGTCTTAGTGAGAGCACCAAGAGTCAGTTTTGGGAGGACCTGGATAGCATGGTTAGTACTGTGCCTATCAGTGAGAAACTCTTCATAGGAGGAGACCTCAATGGCCATGTGGGTGCAACAAATGTAGGGTTTGAGCGAATGCACGGGGGTTTTGGGTACGGTAGTAGGAACGAAGAGGGGGAGGATGTTTTGAATTTTGCTTTGGCCTATGACTTGTTGTTAGCGAATATCCTCTTTAGAAAGAGGGAATCCCATTTAGTGACCTTCCATAGTGGACAACACTCGAGCCAGATCAACTTTATCCTTGCAAGAAGGGAGGATAGGACTGCTTGCCTAGATTGTAAGGTGATACCTGGGGAGTGTGCGGTCCCTCAACACAAGCTTGTAGTGGCGGACTTTCGTTTTCGGGTGCGTGCCCACCGGGACAAACGTGTCAAGATTACGAGGACGAAGTGGTGGAAGCTTAGGGGAAGCGGCACAATCGTTTAAGGAGAGGATGCTAGGCGAGGGGGCCTTGGGAAGAAGGAGAAGATGCATACGATATGTGGCTGAAGATGGCAACATGTGTACGGAAGGTGGCCGCAGAAGTGTTGGGTGTGAGTAGGGGAGGCAAGAAGGAAGCGAAGGACACCTGGTGGTGGAACGACGAGGTACAAAGGGCTATTAAGGAGAAGAAGGAGTGCTTCAAGCGCCTCCATCTCGACAAGAGTGCAGCCAACATCAAGGGCTATAGGATAGCGAAGAGGGCTACAAAGCGAGCTGTGAGTGTAGCAAAGGGTCGCTTTTGATGACCTTTACCAACGGCTAGGCACGAAGGAAGGGGAGAAGAACATTTATAGGATCGCTAGGATACGTGAGAGGAAGACAAGGGACATCAACCAAATCAAATGCATCAAGGATGGGACAGATCGGCTACGCTGAAGGACGAGGAGATCAGGGCGAGATGGCGAGAGTACTTCGATAAGCTGTTCAATGGGGAGAATGATAGTCCTACCTTTGAGTTGGGACGACTCATTTGACGATACTTGTAGACGCTTTGTGAGGAGGATTCGGGAGGCGAGATCGGGAGGCTTTGAAGAGGATGAAGGGAGGTAAAGCGATGGGCCCCGATGGCATCCCCATTGAGGTGTGGAGATGTCCGGGAGCGAGAGCGGTAGTATGGTCGACTAAGCTTTTTAACCTCATTTTCGGTCGAACAAGATGCACGAAGAATGGAGGCGAAGTATATTAGTACCAATCTTCAAGAATAAGGGAGATGCTCAAAGTTGTACTAACTACCGGGGGATTAAGGCGATGAGCCATACGATGAAGCTTTGGGAGGGGGTTATCGAGCAGCACGCCTACTTAAGGTCGACAAGTGTGACCCAAAACCAATTTGGGTTCATGCCCGGGAGGTCGACCATGGAGGCGATTTTCTTAGTACGGCAGTTGATGGAGAGATTTAGGGAGCGAGAAGAAGGACTTGCACATGGTCTTTATTGACCTCGAGAAGGCGTATGACAAAGTACCGAGAAACGTCATGTGGTGGGCCTTAGAAAAACACAAAGTTCCAACTAAGTACATTACCCTCATCAAGGATATGTACAAGGATGCGACGACATGTGTTCGAACATGTGATGGCGATACCGGTGACTTTCCAATTAACATAGGACTACATCAAGGGTCAGCATCGAGCCCTTATTTATTTACTCACGGTGATGGATGAGGTCACAAAGGGATATACAAGGTGATATCCCTTGGTGTATGCTCTTTTTGCCGATGATGTGGTGCTAGTGGATGAGAGTAGAGCAGGGGTAAATAGGAAGTTGGAGCCGTGGAGGCACACGCTAGAGTCGAAAGGGTTCAGACCGAGTAGGACCAAGACCGAGTATATGATGTGCGACTTTAGCCCGACTAGGCACGAGGATGGGGACGTCACCCTGGATGGACAAGTGGTGGCCAAGAAGGATACTTTTCGGTATTTAGGGTCTATGCTACGAAGGATGGCGACATTGATGAAGATGTTAGACATAGAAATCGCAGCAGGTTGGCTAAAGTGGCGTCAAGCTTACGGCATCCTATGCGACAAAGAGAGTGCCACGAAGCTAAAAGGGAAATTCTATATGACAGCGATTCGCCCGGCGATGCTATATGGTGCTGAATGTTGGCCTACAAAAAGGCGACATGTCCAGCAGCTAAGCGTGACTGAGATGCGTATGTTGCGTTGGTTTGGCGGGCATACTTGAAAGGATAGAGTTCGGAATGAAGATATTCGGGATAGGGTCGGGGTGGCTCCTATCGAGGAGAAATTGATTCAACATCGGTTGAGTCATGTGGTACGTTCTGACAAACAAACAGACATGTTGTGGTTTCTGCCCAGTGTTCGGACAGTGCACAGGCACAGGCTCTTTGCATGGTCCAACTGCCTACTGTAGTACAACTAATCCAATGCGACATGCGTGTTGTGTCCATGGACATGGTCATGGAGGGGGGACATACATACTGTCTTTAATAATTTGCTCAAACAAATAACGCTAGCTGATTCATTCCATGGACATGGACATGGAGGGGGTCGTACGTCCTTCTCTTGTTGCCGCTCTCCTCTTCCTCACGCTTGTAGTGCTCGCTGCCAGCTGTGCCAGCGACGGCGCCGACGATGCTGCAGCTGCAGTGGAGGTGGAGGAGCATCCGCTGGCCGACGACGACCCCTACATGCTGGTCTCCTTCCACAACAAGGACGGCGAAGAGATCAGGCTATTCGCCGACAAGGGTACCAAGACACTCGCCGCCTCCGGCTTCACCAACCGGTCTGGCCACTGGTTCTACCGCCACCACCGCCTCCTCCCCAAGCCCAACAACACGCCCAGCCGCACAGATTTTTTTTTTCCAACCGGGATAACCCATTTCCATTGCAATAACGGAAATACGAAGCAGTTTGGGAGTTACAAAGGAAAGCAGGGGATAATGGCAGACATTGCCCATAATGACACGCACATCCAGAAAAAGAACTAGACCGGCTACTTCTAAGCCAAAGCCAGCTATCTTAACCTCCCTCTGCTAACTCAGACTTTTAAAAGTTTCCAACTAGCAACCTGTTCACAAATGAACTAAAGGACAAGAGTTTTAACAGACATAAAACTGATACAAAAGTTCTCAGAAGCTATACCCAGCCGCACAGATGCCGAGGGATTCTGGGACACGCTAGGTACGATGGCGAATGCCACGGCGACCAGCGGCGGCGATCCGGATCAGGCGGCTGACGACGACGACGACGAGCGCTACATGCTCGTCGGCATGCAGACCAGCGGCGGTGACAAGATCAGGGTGCTGGTAGTTGCCGACCAGCGATACTTCTTCATCACCGGCTTTGCCAAGGGGTGGTTCCGAGCCCCCAACTGGTTCTTCCGAGACGGCGAGCGCCACCGCCTCCTCACGTCGTTGGGCGGCAACGAGTCCTCGTCGCCTCACGGCGGCAGCAGTAGTAGCCACGCAGAGGTCGTCGCCTCCAATGTGCTTGCTGTAATGATGAACGACGGCAAGGCATGATGCTATAGCCTGCCAGTGTCTCACTCTCCAGAGAGAATAATAAAAGCCGACGACGGCTACTAGCTAGTACTGGTAGTACTATGGATTATGCTTTCACTGGCCCATCAACCCGTGCTCCCGCACGGGTAACTTTGAGATATATAAGAAATAGAAATTCATATCTAATATATATTTAGCCAGTAAAATATACTTTATAAATTAAATTTTGGTTGAACGTAGAATGACATGTGTCAATGGAATTGGCATTGGCGTAACCAAGAGAGAATCTTGTGGCGTAGCATAGGTGATTCTACGTAGAGTGACAGTTTTTTTTCTTTTTTATTTCTTTGTTTTGTCTGCAGTATATGGGCACGTTGGATGTCCCTCTTTAGGAATTGAAAACTATGTGAATGACAATATTAACAGGTTATACCTTTTTGGTGCTTTCTATAAAAGCAGAGGCAACTCGTTTAAAAAAAAACAATATTAACCGGTTACTTCACCTGCAAATTAAAATTTGTTAACTTGATTGGGTATTGGATATTGAGACGTGTATCTTCAAATGTTTTCATAAATTGTAGCCTTTCTTCTTTGATGTATTTTTTGAAGTTAATATAAAAGTCCATACCATTGATGTTTGGCTTGTTGTTTGTTTATTTCGATCTTTTGCTTTGTCAATAGCTTTCATCGTCGCAATTATGTTGTTCTGAGCTCCTTGACATATCGCCATTACATTTTTGAAATCAGTTGATAATTTAATTATTCCCTTGAATAGCAGGTGGTAACATTATTATGTTCTCTAGGTCAGATGTTGTGTGGCTTCTTATTTCAGCATCATCTTGTTGAGGTAGATGACTACTTAGGCTGCCATGACGCTCTCCGATGTAGCTTGTTTTGCTATATATGAACAATAGATTTTACTATAACGCGATATAGTGACGGATGTAGTATTTAATAGAAAAATACATTTTAAGAAAAGTGGATCAATGGTAGATTACCTTGTTGACCTTAGCAACATTGTTCACATTTTTTTTTTGGCTGGTTTCAATGCTAATCTTTTTTTGCTAGATTGCCTCACTAATTCAAATAAGGGAGAAATACTATTAGAGAGGGAAGATTGTTTAGTAGTTTGTTATAGGTATAAGGGCCTAGCGATGATTTTTTAATATATATTTTGTTAATTTCGGTAGATTTTCTTGTCCAGCCAGTGGCTCCTTAGAGATGAGCTGCTTGGTTTGGTTAGCATTGATTTAGTAGGGAACGTATCCTGTGCACACCGGCCTTATATGCAACCATGCACACTAGCGTTACGGGCTGTTGATTCCGCATCCGAGGACCAGGGAGCGAGGACGGGATATTTTGCGTAATCATGCCCGCACGCCTTGACCTTTTGCAAAACAACCCCGCCCTTGGCCGGCCCTAGAGGGTCCTATTCCCGTCTCCTTCCCCAGCGGCTCTTTCGCTGACGGAAAAGGCCGCCGGCGGCGGCAGGCACGGCGTCGCCATCCCCTGGCTAGCCTCCATCTTCCGAGCAGCGAGCAGCGGGGGGTCCCTCGCCTCTTCCCTTCGACGCCCCGAGTGCGGGGATCCGGGGGACGGTCGCCACCGGCAGGGGTGAGGACCGTGGCGGGCGTCCGTTCGGCGGCGGGGAGTGGTGGCGTCGTGGGTCCTCGTACATGTCCTTGACGGCGGTGAACAGCCCGCCCTAGCTGCTGCCCGAGTGCGCCGAACCCGCAGCCCGAGTTCGCGGTCGGAGCTGAGTTTGAATGTTACGAAAGTCTCGAATGTCTCTCGAATATCTGTACATTCCTTTGCTTTGTCAAGTACTATGGCAATGTCTGAATCTCTAAATGTAAATTCCTTTGCGGCGTCCGGAAGATCGACCTTGGCACGGCTGAATCGTCATCTCGAGGCGTATGTCGTCATCTCCATTGGCGGTTTGGTGCTGATGGATCGTGATTCGTAAATCGGTGGTGGAGGCGCAAGACGGGTGCTGATCGATCGTGATCGCAAGGACGGCAGGCAGCAAGGCGGTGGCCTCCGGTGCCTGCGGTGATCCGTTTGCCGGCGGGTAGGGCCGCAAAGTGGGCAGCCCGGCGTCGGCGCCCCGGAGGCGCGGGACCTGGTGCTGATCGATCGTGATCCCCAAGGGCGGCACGACAGGGCAGCAAAGGCGGCGGCCGCCGGTGCGGCGCGCGGTCATCCGTTTACTTGGACGGGCGGGGGCGCAAGGTGGGCAGCGTGGCGGCGGCGGCCTTCGGTGCACTGCGGCTGCAGGTTCGTGAATGCGGGGGATGGCGGGCGCGGGTGACTCGTGACCCGGTGGTCGCCAGCAGTTTTTTGCAAAAAGGTCAAGGCGTGTGGGCGTGATTACGCCAAAATATCCGTCCTCGCTCCCTGGTCCTCGGATGCGAAATCAACGGCCCGTAACGCTAGTGTGCATGGTTGCATATAAGGCCGGTGTGCACATGATACGTTCGATTTGGTATTGTCTAAAATTTATTATCTGCTAATGCATCCGGTGTCCATCAACTTTTTGGTTAATGTAAACATTTTATACGGTTATACACTATTTTTAAAAATTTTACTTGATTTACTTATGTCCCTATACTAATAAAATACTTTTATAACATGTTTATGGAAAATCCAATAATAAATAATATATCAATAAACAATTTAAATACGATTTCCTCGTGGGTTGCAATGTTTTACAAATTTCATGTTTTAAAAATAATGAACTCTACTCCCTACGTTCTAACAAAATCTAGCAATATATCGAGATTAGTAGTCTTTTCTCTTCCTTCTCTAATGACCTTTTCCTGACATATAGGTCGTCTTTTATCATATATTGCATCCTCCAATCTTCTTGTTAATTAACATTGGGATGATTTGTGTATAAACATGGGATGTATTTGTTATACATTAATTTGCCATATGCGTATGGCCAAAACTTCATAGTAGATATTGACACGTATGCATGGTAATATGAGCAAGCAAAGTGGCATACCTACAGCTTAGTAGTGACATGCGCGCCAACAATGTGTGGACAGGGATCTCCACAATCACCAAAGCTCGCGCTTGCAGCAAGAGCAGCATGCTTGTAGTTCCACCCATGCTTTGACTAAGGATGCCAGGTTTAGATGCGAGGATGTCTAACACCAGTTCGTCCAGAACATGATAATCGCCCGGCTTGCAATGTCATCTATCTCGGTTACTAATTTATATATGAAACCTGTATGTCCAAGCTCAAATAGGAGATCGATTAGGAAAAAAAAAAGTAAAAATAGATAATTTCTTACGTTAATGGTTACCCAGTCCAGCTACAAAAATGTCATGGTATGACATGTTCACATAGCAAGCATATCTAGAGTTTCTGGAATGAGTATGGTGCCTGTAAATATTAATTTACAATTTTACATGAAACAAATTGTTAACATTGAGTTCCATTGTAATAGATTAACAACATACAATCGTAGCACCAATGGACGTACATGAATCAATGTTTTACTATTAGACTATAGATAGATATAACTTCTTCTTCTTTTTTGAAAAGTGACTATAGATATAACTTAAATGATGACACATTGACTATTAAACAAAGCACACACATTGTAATAACATCGATCTCTCTGACAGTTATGACCATACATGAGACGTGAATTTTATAGATTTGTACTCTTCCTAGGTGATTTCAGATTCTGGATCTACCCTTTTTTTCCGCACATTTTCATGCTTTTCCAGAAAACACCACATAAAAAAGATAAAAATCAATGGGACAACAGTAATTTTAATTTGTAGTTTGGAGTCAGACCAAACAATTTGTTTACCGTTAGTTCTTGCAAAGGTTATCTGCTAGAAACTTGAGAATCACGATCAGTCCAATTGATTGATGTGGTGTCATGATGTCATGGCTAGCAAAGAGTATAAAAAAACAACAAATCAAGCGTGATGTTCTCGATCAGTTCAGAGCCTGGCTTTGTCCAGTTCGTGGATTAGAAGATCGAAGAAACCTACTGCCCTGGGCTCTTGCATCCCTGCAGTCTGAAGCGATGTATCAAACAACTTGAAAATAATTGTTGTTGATCAAATTTGATCAGTCCAGTACCCGTAAAAATTATAGATGATTATTAATTTACCTGCATGCATCCGTAGAAAGCTGTGCCGGGAACACGGAGCGGGAAGGAACGCTAGCAGCCCCCTCGTACATGCGTCGAAGCACTTCCACACGTTCCCTTCCCACTACGCCACAACCCTTAATCAGTTACTTTCCGTCCGTTGCTATATGGGGTGTACAACGACTTTCAGTCCGTGGCTAAAAGATATAGCAACGGACCTCAACAGATGCTAATGAAGCCGTGGTTAAATATATACAGCAACGGACCCTCTTTTAGCCACGGACCGTTCAATGGTAAAGGTTTAGCAACGGACCGCCAGTTAGAGCTTTTAGCAACGGATGGTCCATTGCAATATTGAACTTATAGCAACCGACAGTCCATCGCGCTCAAGTGTAAATAGATAAAAAAAATTAAAAGCTAGTCTCAACTAATGATAAAACATTAGCCATACATTGATTCACATACACAAAAGTAATGACATTCAATAGTGAGCATACATTGATTCCATGTTGGTCAAACAAGTGCATTATACAAGTAATGTCACTTAACATCAAACTAGTCCTAGTTGGCTAGTTGCCTCTCTAAATTTAGCATTCCATGAAAAGTAACAAACATTGGGCAAAAGCTGAAAATCCACAATACAGCCATTAGGTCATGACCAATGGATTGGTTGCACATCCATTAGTACTATGATTGGTTTGCTGTTCACAAGATGATAGCAGCATCCAAAAGTTCCTGAAAAATGACAGTATGAGTAGTGTAACGAAGTACAAGTTCCAATGTGCAACTTATAAGTGAGAAGTACAAAGTTTCACGAATATAAATCACATTCAGTTTTCCTCCAAAACGAAACATCCAATGCTGTTTGAAGGCAAGTAAAGCAGTTTTTTCACACAATACATTTTTGCTTGAATTTTTTAATCCATGATAATCTCTCAGCTTTTACAAGGTGCAAATCATAATATGAGTGTCACTAGTGAGTTATAAAAGCAACTGACTTTGTTGCAAAAAGAGTGCAAAATATAGATTTCAGATAGCTTATAAGGGAACCATTCCATCAAGTACTAATGACCCCATTTCAGTATATACTAATGACCTCATTCCATCAAGTCAGACCAAAATTCAGTTTTCAGATGATAGCTGCAAGGCAAGTACTCACCAGCACGTGCTCGACCTCAGGGCTGGCAGAAAATCTTAATGTCCCGCAGCTTAGAGAAATAGAAATCTCTTCAGAGCAGCTAGTACGTATTCACCTAAACAATAAAACAAACAATTTACTACAACGCATAATAGTCTAACTCATGATTTGAATATTTTTTTCAATGAGACCAACAAAACGATTGAGACTGCAGATGTTTCATTAGTAGCTGAATGTCTTGAATATCATAGATTAAATGAAATCAGAAGAGTTATTCTTCGTCTTTCTAGCAGTAGTAACCTACTGTTTCAGAGATTCAGTTCACTGAACTTGGCCATATTGATTTGGAAACACATGCATATGGCGAGATGCCCACAAGTTTCAGAGATAAAAAAGCCTTTTGAAGAAGTGGATGATGACATCAATTTGCTCAATCCAAAAATAACATTTGTAATAAATAACCAAATAAGTAAGATCACCTGGCAGTACATTGCAGCCCGCTCTGAATAGGTGAAGCAAATGATGACTGATGCCTTAAACGTTGATAGCAGCTCACACCTAGAAAAGTATTCATATTCATGAATCATTTGAAAATAATAAAAATAGTATGATCTAATAACCAGTTTTCTTGAGGCCAATTCAGTTAGTTATAGGGCCACTAATTTCAACCTGCATTTATTAGGCTGTGGCAGGAGCGATTGTAATATATTTGGCTAGGTAGTTCTGAGGGTTTGCTAAGGAAAACAGGGAGCCTGCAGCTTGGTCTCACAGAATTAATCAGTGAAAACAACAGAGGAGTATACAATTCAACAACCAACCTTATTTTGTATGGAGAAGGTTAGGTTGGTGTCGACATTCAGCCAATATGGCACCCTGCAGTGTTGTAGCTGAAGAAAAAACCCGACAAAAACAGCAGCCTACAAATCACAGAAGCAAAACGACATCAGCAATGCAAACAGGCACATGAAACCAAACCAAGCCCCCAAAATCCAAGCACAAACAAGCAGTCACACATTACAGCCGAACAAGAAATAGATGGGTGTACTAGGGGCAACAGATACATTTAGATGGCAACAAATTCTTTTGATCGTGTGCTTGTATACATAGCGGGGTGTGTACCTGTCAGTTGATTGAAATACATATATAGTTGTTTCTTCATTGTCCACAAAGGTTTGAGCAAAGGTTCTAAAATCAGACAAAATTTACACTGACATTCTACAATTTCGAACTGGTTTTGTTATAGCAGTTGTACAGATGTACATTTCAGATCAAGATCTATACAATTCAAATTTTCTCCAGAGCATCCGTCATGGACTAGACAAACAACACACAAGGGAAAATATCAATGACCTGGATTGCGAGCTCCGGGCTGAGCCTGCGTTTGGAGACCATCTCATCGATCGAGCGTCTCCATAAGGCACATGCAGATGGTGGAACTCCGGTACAGCTCGAAGGTGGCCATGCTAGTGCGCGATGGTGGCCGCCTGCGGGAGCACACGCACGCGGCGATTTGATTAGATCAGATACGAACACAGATGCTTCAGTTCAGGTATCCACTGAAAATAGAAGGGTTTCAGAGTCAGCAAACCAGAAGTTTGGGAGCCATCTCTGTATTAAGAACCCTATTCAAAAATTGATTTTTGGTGATCTGTTTCCAGTACAATTTAGTACTGTAATTGATTTCATTGAGGAAAAATAATCAATCAGAATATGATCGAGCTACAAGCAATGGATTTATTGATTTGATGAACAATGAAAAAGATATGCACAAGGAGAGAAAAAAAGAGTATCATAAGTAGCAAAACAGGACAGCACAGCTAGTCACGTGCAGTGTCCCAGAGGCCGAGGTTGACGGTGTTACCATCAACCACCTTATAGCTTATGGCATCCTTATTAATTCTTCTTGATCAAATTCCTATGGTTTGGCGAGTTCAAACAAAATAAAAGAACCTAACTTATAAATTGCTAATCTAAATATTTGACATACATCGCTTGAAACGTCAATAAACTACCCTAACTTATAAGTTCTTGATTTGCTAATCTGTACATTCCATATGCATTGCTTGAAACATCAATAAACTACACTAGAATGTAAGATCACGATGTCACTCAACTGAATCAAACAAACTAGCAATGGTGAATGCAGTAAAGGGCATAGGTGTACAGCCGATAACTTTTTATAAAAATAATCGAAGTTAGTAGACACTATGCATGTTTACACTTCCAATTTTATCAGATCTGAATACACATCGCTTGAGTTGGGGTTTGGGTCCTCAGCTTCGCATAGCAGGAACGGGAGAAAAGGGTGGGTGTACCTTGGGTAGCTTGTCGGCGGCACGTCTGGACAGCAGCAGCGGTCGCTCTGTATTCGCCACGAATGGGAGGGAGAGCGCGACACTGTGTGGGCGTTTGGCTGTGCGGCGGCGATGGATCTGGCTGTGGCTGCAGCCGAGCAGCGGGGCGGAGGTCCGTGTCCGAGCTGCCGGTGGGGGCGGGCACGGCCGAGCGGCGTGGAAGCCGGTGGGGGCGGGCGGCCGAGCGGCGAGCAGCTGTCCGGTGCCGCCGCATAGCCTACGGGGGCGAGCTGATGAACGTGGGTGGGCGGCCGGCCGGGGGGCAGGACGAGCCAATGACCGGCGGTTGGGCTCGTCCGGGGAGACGCCGTGTGCAGCGTGGAGCAGAGGTGGTCGGCCGGTGGCGGCAGAGGCAACGCACGCATCTGCAGGAACGGGAGCGGTGGGTCTGACTGCGTGTGAGAAGAGGGGGGTGGGGGAGGACTTAGGGTTGAGGTGTTTTGGGTCAGAATAACCGCAGGAAGGGCCCAAATACCTTGGCTCAGTCCAAAATTTGTTTAGCGACGGACGATTTGATCATGTTATTTCTATATAAGAACCGACCTCCGATGTAAAATAAAAATATTTACAAAGAACGGACCATCCATCGCGGTATTTAATATTAGCAACGGACAGTCCGAGATAAACTTTTAGCAACCCATCATCCAACGCTAATTAAAAGTTTAAAGAATCGTAGTCGGTTGTTGTTTAAGTGTTGTGGTGTAGTGTCCGTGGTTGATCATAGGGTTTCCATGAAACTGTACGGCGTGAGGACGGAATAATTGATATTTTAAGCTGCATGACTATGGCCGGCGGCTGCGGCACCAGTCTTGGTTAATAGGTGAGATAGTAATGCAATGACCGGATGATATATAATTTATGTTTTCTTTTTCAATTAGATCTAGCTAGTATATGCGTGTCTTTCATAATGGCAGATAGGTAATTTTTCAGAAAAACTTAATAGATCCAAATGATGCGTGACTTTCATAATGGCATGTGGGTAATTTTTTGGAAAAACTAAATAGATCCAATGGCTATTACAGTTAATGGCGATCAAATTGATGGCTAGATCTTTCTAATTATTGTGAGAATTTCTTTGATTTATCTATTATTCTAGCTAGCCCGGTGAGAATTAACATGGAGCTTCCGTTGGAGCCTCCAATTAGTAATAGTAAATTGTCGTTTATGTGTGACTTATTTAATCTTTTACTCCTAGAAAAATTAAAGATACTCCTCTTTTGTTGCGACGTACACAGCTTGGAAAATAAACTAAATGAAACTATAGATGGCCATATGGCCCGCGGACGGGGTGGCCCGGTCCGAGGCCGGTGTTTTGGCCCGATACCGGGCACGGCCCGGTCCGGTGGTGGTGGGCCACAGCGGCACGGCCCGATGGCGGACCGGGCCAGGGCGCTGTCTCGGCCGTGGCAGGCACTCCGCCGCACGGCCCGGTGGGGAAGGGTGGCCCGTTGAATTTTGGCCCAATGATATATATACCGTAATATTCCATCTTCTAACCCTAATTCTCCTCTCGGTTCCTCTCTCACTCTCCCAAAGGCCGCACTCGGATCCCTCTCCACCGCCACCTCCCTCTCCCCCCCCCCCCACGGCGCGGCCGCCAGCCCCCACGGCAGCGGCCATGGACGACGAGCGGCGCGGCCGAGCCCCACGACGCCACAAGCAGCTCAGCTCCCACGGCGGCGCGGCCGTGGGCGATGATGAGCAGCGGCGGCGCGGCCGGGCGGCAGCGGCGCGGCGGCGCGCGGCGAGCCACAGCATGGGCGCGGCCATGGGACGACGAACAAGCGCTGGCGGCGCGCAGGCCCCGCCGGCGGCGCGGCCATGGACGACGGAGCGGCCAGCTGGCGGCGCGCCCGAGCTCCCACGGGCGGCGCGGCGAGCGGCGGGCGGCGGCCGGGTTTGGGCGAGCCCGCAGCGCTGAGCAAAGCGAGGCAGCCGCGGCGGCCGCCCCGTCCCTCCTCGACACCCCATCGGCCCCTCACCTTGCTCCTCCACCGCCCCGGCCACCGCTTCCATCGCCGTCGGCCGGCAAGCGAAGCTCCGTAGCGAGGGATCGCGACGGCGCGACGCGGCTGGGCGGGCCCGGCCCGATGCCCCATGGCGAATGGCCGCGGGCCCGGCGGGGCGGCCCGGCACGGTGGAGGCACGGCCCGACGCGGTCCGCACCGGGCTGGCCCGGCCCGGCCCGAGCGGGCCGCGGGCGGCACCGGCCGGCCCGTTGAACATCTATAAATGAAACACTCTTTTTTTGGCGCATATGATTTGCTAGTACAAATCAGAAATGGAACCTTTAGCATGCATCCTAGGGTAGGACAGTGCATGGTTCTCCCCCTCTGGCGGCGGTGTGTACCCAGTGCATGTGGTTCTGACAAATAACCATGTGGTTGATCTGCATGCATGCCCAGTGCATGAGCTGATGGGCAGCATGGCTCTTGCAGGCTTTTGCATGTCCAACTCGATCAGTACAACTAGTACGTGGTGTAGTTACACAATGCGACATGCGTGTTGTGTCCGTCTGCCAAGTTCGCCAATTTGTTATATACACAGCATACTCCTACTGCTTTTGCTCAAACAAACACTGATATTCCAATCCTCCAATCCATGGCCATGGAGGGGGCACTACGTTCTTCTCTTGCCGCTCTCCTCCTCTTCCTCACGCTTGTAGTAGTGCTCGGCGGCTGCGGCGGCGACGATGCTGCTGCAGCTGCAGTGGACGAGGTGGAGAAGCAAAAGCAATGCCATCCGCGGGCCGACGAGTCGCCTTACATGCTGCTCGCCTTCCACGACAAGGACGGCGGCGGCGAAGAGATCAGGCTACTAGCCGACCAGAGAAGGCAGAGATCCGAGCTGATCTCCGGCGTCACCGCCTTCGCCAACCAGTCTGGCCACTGGTTCTACTCCCCCGGCAAGGGCGGCAGCGGCAGGCGCCGCCGCCTCGTCCCCCGCCCCACCCAGCCCCAGTCCAACAACAGGTTCCGCGCAGCAGAGGGTCTCTGGAACACGCTAGGTATGATGGCGAATGCCACGGCCACGGCGGCCAACAACGACGACGAGCGGCTGGCCGGGTACATGGTCGTCGACATGGAGACCGGAGGCGGTGACAAGAACAGGTTGGTACTCGTAGCTGACCAGCGCTACTTTGTCATCACCGGCCACGCCCAGGGCTTCAGCAGCCAGCCCAGGTGGTTCTTCAGCGAGCGCCACCGCGTCCTCCCGTTGGGCGCCGGCAACGGGTCCTCGTCCTCGAGCAGCAGCAGCAGCCACGCAGAGGTCGTCGCCTCGAGCGTGCTTGCTGCACTGTTGAACGCCGGCAGGTCATGCGGATGCGGCTAGCCAATCGTCTCAGATCAGCCGAGAATAATAAGCTAACCACGACTACCAGCATGGATTATGTTTTCATTGTCGTTTATGTGCAAGTTTTTTTAATGTTTTTTTAGTTTATTTCCAAGATCGATGTAGTGATCAGAGTCAGAGTGTTGCTGTTATTGTAATCATGTATCCTTTTGTCATCAGAATGTTGCGGTTGTGTGAAAGTGGTTTAAAGTGGATTAGTAGTAATTTTGTTGAGCAAAGATTAGTAGTAATTAATAATAGAAATGGTGACCCTACTAAAGCGGCCGGCGATTTTTGGCGGAGCTAGCTTTTGAGCACTGGGGGTGCACAAAAGGAAAATTTATATACAAATCGGTAAAACATTTATAATTTTATATACAAGTAGGTTTTTTTTTTTTTTAATATCCCGTGGGTATGGCATGCGGGCCACAGGGGTCGGTGGACCCCTCTGACTCCCTTTTAGCTCCGCCCTCATTTTTCTTGACAGCAAGAAGCCATTAAGGTAGGTAGGAAAGACCTGAGAACTATTAGGGCACCAGCAATGGGGGTAGCAAGAGGGTAGTAAGCATTTAATGCACTCTTGCTCCTAGGTAGATACATTGTGGAAAGAGGTAGTAACAATTCCCAGGTAGTAGTACTCCTCCCCGGTAGCAACGAGTAAACAACAATATTTGTACTGTTGCAGCTTTCTCTCTCTCCGTCTCTCACTCACAGAGTCCAGCCTGGGAATCATCTTTTTTCTTTGTGGGACCCAGCTTATACAGGGACAACGTCGTGGGAGGGATGAATCCCTGCTACCCTCGGTCTCCTGGACCCATCTTATTACCTCAACCGGTAGTAAGCATTGCGGTTGCTCTTAGGAAACTTTTCACTGTTTCAGGGAGAAACAAGATATATATATAATAAATAAATAAGACAGATCAGGGAACACGCAAGTCGTCAGTTCGTTCTGGACTCATACGCAAATGCCTCTGCCCTTCTCTCATCTCCATTTAAGGTTTTCCACTTACGGTTTGCGCGCTAAGCGCAGAGTTTAAGTCTCACAAGATGTTGAAGGCGCCGGCCTTTGGAAAGTGTGAAATAGGGCTCATCTTCATCAGAATTTAGGCCAGCCCATGTTGCAGCCACCGGCCCATCCTTTTGGAGAAAATGGCCCCAAAATGGCCCGGCCCTAATGAGATGCTTGCTATGGAGGAATGAGGAGGTGAGGCCCATGATTGGTTCTGGTTACTAAATGCGCGAACCAAGTTCTTAGATATATTGTAGAATTCTTAAAAAAGAAATTAACATGAAGGTAAGATGATGATCCTTATGTCTATACATATTTATTACAAGTAGTTCCTATAAAATTTAGCTTTTGAAAACAATTTGGCTAATCTATTGAAGATGCTCTAAGATTTTAAGATGATTTTTGAATACTAATCCTAAATGCCAAGTTATGCGGTAGTAATCGAAATGCACGATGAGATTTCCTTTTAAAATCCTTCTACCTCTGGTTGCAGCATTGCATTTTCTAGGAAAAAATAGTAATCGAAGATGGCAGCAGCTGATTGGTCATTACTCTTTTACCTTATGGAAACCTCTAGCTGCACGCACGCGTCGCGTCGTTCGCTATCGTTATCGTTATTTTTTTTTTTTTTTTTTTTTTTTTTCGCCGTTGATCAAACACGCACGCGGCGTCGTCTCTTCCCCTCTCCGCCCCTTGACTCTACTCTACTCTCCTCTCCCCTTCTCCCCGCGCCGCCCACCCCAAAGCCCCCCTCAACCGCAACCGCCGCAACTGCAATCCGGATTCCTCCTCGCCTCACCCTCGCTCGCTCGCGCCGCTAGCAAAGCCCCCCGCCAATGGAGCCCTAGCGTCGCGTGGCCCCACGTCTCGATGGTTCTCGCTGAGGCCCTGCGCGCGCGGCTGCTGGCCGCGCTGCGGCCGTGGCTGGCGACGGACCCCGCGGAGGTGCGGGTGGACTCGCCGGGCCTCTTCTTCGCCCGCGCCCGCGCCGTCGCGCGCGGGCTCCAGCTCGACGTCGCCGCGCTCAACGCCGCCGCTGGGGCCGGGCAGTCCCCGTCCTGGCCCGCCACGTTCGACCGCGCCGCCGTCGCCGAGGTCGAGCTCACCGCCTCGCCCTGGGCTGCACCCGTGGTCGACGCCGTCGTGCGCGGCGTGGACGTCGCGCTCACCCTCAGGTACAATTGCCGACCCCTGTGTTCGCTCCACCAGTACTGCGTTTGTGCGGTTGTGCCCAACCATTGTGGCATTGTGCTGTAATGGAGTATCTCTTATCGTGTCTTTGTGAAATTGATTGCTTAACTACGAGAGTGACGCGTCGATGGTGTCTATTCTGAAGGGAGCCGGCGCCGAGGAAGCAGCGGCCAGACTACAAGGAGTGGGTATCTAAGGAGAAGAAGCGAGTGCTTGCATCATTGGACCCTCAGGTACTTGCACATCATTACCCGCCTGTATTTTTAGTCAAGCTATTTCGATGCTTTGCTTAAACACCAACAAAATGTTCCGCTTCCTGTTCTACTTGTTTAGGGTGAAATGTTGCATGAGATGATTGAAGGTGTAGTTAACTCCCCTGGAGGATAAGTTTGCTTCAGTGTTCTCGACTGTGCTTCTGAGCTGTGGTCAGGTGCGGTTTGACGATGTCACGATACAAGTTCGATATCTTGATGACTCCCATGTTGTTGTATTGAGGACAACCGACTTACGGTTTGGCCCTGAGCCTGGTTTCTGTAGCTCTTTGTTCAGAGGACTGGTTGGGTCTTTAGTGTCATCCAGAAAGAGGAATAAGTTGTCTGTTCAATGCGCTGAGATTGAATTCCTGATGAAGGAGAATGATTCTGTAGATTGCAGTGCATCTTTCACGGGCGTATCTGCTTCAATTCGATTGGATAATCTACAACTTTCTGCCTTTGGCATTCATGTTCCCAAAGCGTGCTGGGAAATTTCACCAAAGTTTGCTCCTTCTTTGATGGTGATATTGGATATTGCAACCCAAAAGGAAGATTATGTGGTAAGGAGCGGCAGAGAGCTTTGGAAGGCTGCTGCACAAAAGTTTGACAACCCAGTAATGCGTCGAAGGTTTTTCGTTAAGCAAAGCCGTAAGCTATGCTGCTTTCTGGCGGAGCTATGTCCATGCTTATGTACTGTTGCTGACATTAGTAGGGTATCCCTCAGACAAGATTGTAGCAAGGAACTGTGGCGGGGTATCAAGGAACAAGAAACTCTTGGATACTATTAGACATCAATGGGAAACTGTTGTTGATCTGGAGGATAAAATTCCTGTAGAAGCTATTGCTAGAGCACGGTGCGCTGCACGTTCAAAATTGATTGTGTCACATCAACTGAAAAAGCAGGAATCATCAAAAGCAGTTCTGGTTTCTTCTTTGTTGAAAATTCTCACGCCCTTCTTATATTTATGGAGTTTTCTTGTGTTCATATGGAGGTCAGTGTGGGCGATGATGGGCCCTAGAGACAAAGCATCATACACATATATTTTTCCTGGTTCTACTTATGATGTTGACATGGAGTTTCATGTCAGCGTACACCTTGGGGAACTGTCTGTAACCTTGTTACCAGTCGGTGATTGTTTCACCGATACAAAAAGATCAGACAGAAGAAGCACTCAGATTGAGTTAGCTTCGGTGCATGTTGTAATCAAGTCATCATGCTTACTTTACTCATCTGGTTGCACTACACAATCATTTTTTCTAGTTCTCGGGGAACTGAAGACATACCTTTCCAGTGTCCCAGAGTTGGTACAGGCAGACAGTAGCAACAGTCCCAGGAGTTCATCTTTTGGAACATCAGAGTTCACCAAGGACACTGACTCTAGGATAATCCTCTGGTGCGACTCAGCTAGTATGAGCCCCTTCTCCCAACAACAAGCCGACGGATCTTTTGACTCCAATGATGATTTATCAACTGCCCTTATAAAGAGCAATATGGATGAGTTATGGTCAAATTGGATGATAATTAGCAATGCATACTATGAATCGGGTGTGATTCATCATGAAAAACCTTCTGTTATTTTTGAATTCAAATCTGTTCTCATTGATCCTTACAGAAGTATAAGTGGTTACCAGCAATGTAGATTCACAATTGGGAGACTAAACCTTGATTTGGATTATTTATGTGCTTCATCAACTTATCTGCTGTACAGACAGTTCATGCACCACAAACAGCCAAAAGAACTAACTGAAAGATCAGCTGATTTTTTGAACAGTGGTGATACCTATCTAGACTCTACAAGTGGACTTGTTGACAAATTGAGATCATCGAATCATAGAATAAAGGTTGCAATGTTGGATGTGATTCCAGAGAACACTCTTCATATTGTAGCACTGATTGCTGGTCCAAGTATACGGCTATTCTTTGATAAATATAATATGATGCAAAATAGCAAAGACGTATACAAGCCCTTGCTTTCTCAGATGAATAGCAGGTCCTGCATAGTTTTCAGTCTAGCATATGCGGAATGTGCTCTTTGGCCAGCTTCTCTTTCAACTCCTCCAAGAGCAAATTCTCATACCAAAGAATCACATAAAACATTTGTTAGTGCGGAGCCCCAAGAACATCATGAGCTACAAATAGAAAGTAGTGCAAAGAATGTTTATCAAGGGCATGTTATGCTTGATGCTTGCTTCATCTTTGCTGGTTTAACTCTTCTGATAGATAATCTAGAGGCAAATCAGCAGTCTCACATTTGTGGACCGCTGTCATGCAGTTTCCTGATTTCAGCTAGCAGGTAGCATTTGTTGACCTTTCATTTTTGTGGGCGTGTGACTCACTGACTCTAAAAAGATTTTCGTTCAGTATGTTACCTAAGCTATATATTTGGTCTGGTATTTGCCATGAGAAGTTCAGTCTGAAAGGTTGTCTTAGCAATAAGCTATGATGAACAATCAAAGTTGTTTATTGTACAACTGCTATTTGTTGTGGAATCAGGTTGCATGTTTCAACTGCATTTAATTCTTCTATTTCACTGTGCAGGAACTATGTCTATTCCTTCTTTGGGGTGAGAAATGTCATCTCAACTAACTTAGAAGGAAGGATGGTTGGTTTCCTAGCTTTCTTCTGCATGGATGAACTCTTCATGGTTTGCCAGGTATGCACGGAAGATTATATCAGTTTTTTTTTTTGACATTATTAAATCGTTTATTGATATATATTTATCTATGCTTTGTGAAGGGGTTTTGTAAAGAGACGAATAATGCATGACTTAGATTTGCGTACACGTCAGAATTAGAATTAAGAACAACAAATGGAATTTTTCCCTAAAAAAGTCATTTCATGGCTTATATTTCTGTACCAAGTATTCTACTCCTTGTAATTCTGCTTTAACTCACTTCACTTTACTCTACCTGTGGTGGTTATCAACACTCTGCAGCTTATCGAAAAGCATGCATTTGGAGGCATTGAAGTCTGATCCTGGAAACTTTAAGTATTCTGGAGATTTTATTGGAAGACTAGCATCGTTTTATAAAAAAGATATGAAGGGGAGCACAATGGAGTTTGTTGAACATATTGCCCAGGAAGACACAGTGGATCCTCACGTAAAAACTCGGTGTTGAAATGCATCTTGATTTGAAGTCAGCAGACATCATCTTTAGTGCTTCACGTGGTGGACTTTTGATAAATCCTGCTGTGTTTATCAATAGTTTTGTAAACTACATCAGCAGCTCACCTGTATTTGAGGGCATAGCAACACAGGAATTACTTGATGCATTAGCTCTAGGTGTTGGGTTCTGCATCAAAAGTTCTTCTGTGAAACTTCTGCTTAATGGAGGATGCACAGACTTACTCGTTAGTCTATCTGGAATTCAGTGTGTGATATTCGAGAATCAATCTCAAATGAGTACCTATAATGATATACTCCAGCATGGACACATATCTAGTGGCTTACTGCATAGCAAGAACCAGCTCATTATATCAGAATGTGTCTTTCATATTAGTGTTGGTTCCAATATCAACTTGATTGACAAGAACTTGCAACATGAATCTAGAAGTCGCCGCATATCTGCTTCTCTAGGAAATTTGTATTCAGTTAAAATTGAATTTACAGAAGTTTTTTGTTGGAGACTACAGAATACACAGTTACCTATCTGAATTGAAACAGCACAGCAAACATAAAATCTCGCTGTTGATCCATGATGATCTTCAGGTTATCAAATGCAAAATCCAGGTGCACCACTCCTCTTGAAGTCTTTTTCTGCTGATTCTGCTAACATGGTTTCTGATTAGCTATATTGACATTGTTTTGCATGCTTTTATTGTGAAAAATGTCCAGCTAAGAAGCATTTAGTTTATTTCTGAGTTGTTCCTGATTGGCATCTGCCTATTCATTGTCTTGCTTTTTAAGGCATACTTTATAACTGCTATTGACAGGGTGGCGTGATCTTTCTGGAAACAATTTCATTAGCTAAGCTTGTTCTGTGTTGCAAAGTTTACTTATGGTTGCTTGTGGATCTCTCACTGCGGGCAACATCAAACTTAGTCAAAGATAAGGTAGCTCCAACTTCTGCAGGAGGTGACTATATTGTTACCGACAGGTATACTGAGAGAGGGGCAACAACAGTGCCTTTAGGTGTTCATGTTCAAAATGAGGAGTCCCAATTAAAGTGTCATCAAATGCCTCGACCTTGAATTAACTTGGCTGTCCCTGACTCTTGTTATCGTGGATAAATCAGGTAATTATTTTATGTGCCTATACTTAGTTCAATTGTGCTGCCAATAAACTATATATCTTTTCCTGCATTTAGGTACACATCAGGGATTAACTTTTGAAGTTGATGATGTGAGTCTTCAAAAATAAATCTTGGCATGGAGTTTTTGTTTGAAGTGAAGCGCCTTTCGATCTCCACTGTTAGTAGTATCCGCAAGAATTCCTGTGAACAATTGAGAGATGTACCAGTACCTCGTTTTCGATCCAGCAAGTCTGTTGATCTTTCACCTCAGTCTGAAATTCAAGAATATCTCCCATTTGTAGAAGCAGAGAATATGAGTAGTTATGATCAAGAAGCTCCTTCAAGCTCAAGTTCTGCACTTGGAAGTTTAACAGAGTCATCACTAGATTTTCCATCACATGAAAAATCAGATCCTGAAGCATTTCTCTGCTTATCTCAAGATCGAGAGAAAAAAATTGGATGGTCACTCTGGTCTGGAACACTTGTGTGGTGATTGGTCGGGAAGTGGGTCTCTTTCTGGTTTGGAGGTGGCAATGTCACTCTCAAACGTTGAGGTGATGCCTCAATCTCTCTCTCTTCTCTCCTGGACTTGTTATGCTTTGTCTGTAATTTATGGGTGACTAATAGTTCTAAAAATAGAAAAAAACAAGTAGAAAATGCAGAAAAATTAGGAGAACTAGTATCATATGACACCCAGTTATGCATTGTAGACCAAATGGTTTGATTTGTATTTTCCTCTCCATGTTCAGAATTGAGGTTTGGCACATTTATGACTGCATACTACGCCTATTTTCATCATTAATTCCATCAAGAATATAGAAATGAATCATCATGCCAGGCATATACTAATTCCTTGCAAAAGTTTTCATATATCTTTCTGCCAACATGTGCCATTTGCATCCACTTCTGTGACAGGCACTCAGTTTTGGCAACATAAACTGAGAAAAATATCTCATCAGGAATATGGAAATGGATCAGTTCATGAGTATAAAACATTTGGTTATGGTTATCCAAGTCAGATTTGGTCCAGGTCTACTACACATTATGTTCTATATGAAATGAAATTACAAATCATCCAATGAGTATAGCTTCTATCTGCAGATGATATAGCTACTTGCTCCTATTTATGTGATAATGAGTTCTGGTTCAACTCAGAAGAAAATACAGTCTGGTGGCACCAGCCACCAAGCACAGCTAAATCCCATGGATTATACTATACCTGATGGTAATTCTGCTTCATGACAGACATGCTACATGCATCTTATAGACCTAAATAACACTGTGCTAATCCACGTATTACTGCCATAACAGGAGCTATTGTTGCCATAAGGGATCTTAATCAACAGATGTATGTATCAGTCAAAAACATTGGAAGTACATACCAAGTGGTTGGTGCATACCATTATTCCCTTGCTGGTGAATGCGCATTGTTTAAGGTTATAGCTTGATACCTTTTACTAGAATTAATTTCTCTATTTAATGTTATCGCTTGATACCTATAATCCTATATACTGGAATTGATTTCGCCATTAATCATAGTTATCTACAAGGGATGCTGCACCTATATGTGATTTTTAGAAATACTATATCACCTTTTTTTTTTTTCCCAGGTGAAACGCCATAAGAGCTGGAGATCGAACACACAGTGTATTTCTCTTTTGTCTTTATGTGTAAAGAATAATGAAGGCAAAGAGTTGGCACTTAGTTTTTCTCAAGGATCAGATTTCGTTGAAATTTCTTCTGATGTTGACAAGCCGAGTGTTCAATTTGGAGCACACTTCCTTTCAGGGTTGATAGTTTGATGATGACAACAATGATGGAAAACCTTACATACCAAGAAGTTCGTACCATCTTGTCAACAAGAAAAAACAATTATGGCATTGCATTTGTTGATGGCTTGCTAGAGTTTGTGAAAAAGCCAGGAAATCCATTTAAAGTGCAGGTTTTGATGAGTCTTTTTTTTCTGATGCTTCAAGACTTAACATTAACCAGATGAATTTGGACAATAACACTTACTTAGATGTGGGACGATGATGTGCCTTTTTCTGTGAGGGATAGATTGGCAAGTGGTGCAAGTTCTCAACATGTAATCCTCAATGTTGACAAGATTGTTTTTTACCATCACTCATGAAGTCTCTGATACTGATAATGTTTTCCCACTTGTTCAAACCTGCATAAGTGATGTCCGTGTTGTTACACAAATATTCCCATCTAAAATCAGGATTCTAAGTTCATTCAAAGTCTCAGCACAGTACTTCATCGCACGAAGAAATCTGTGGTCAGTCTTGTGCTAATATCTATATTTGTTTTCCTGTCTAATTGTATTTTGCTGTTTCTTACAAACTGGCAAGGAGATTTGGAATTGAGTTCTTGCTATCTGACACACAGGGAAGAACTCATCTCTCCTATCACCTCCTATACGTTCTTTCGATTTAGGGTTTTTACTGCAGACCCAGTAACTAACTATGGAAAGACGGCCGGCCGTTTTTTCTTTCAATTAAAGCAGGTGTGATACTTTAATAATATGCTTGTTTCAACTGCACAGAATTGTTTAGCTGCAATATAGTTAATTACTTTTATTCTTTTCTTTTAACAAAAGGTTCATCTTCATTCTTGCAGGTGGATATATTTATCAATGAACTTTCATTTGACATCCTTCTATATTTGGTTGGAAAGTTAGACTTGATGGGTCCATATGCTGTCAGAAGCTCGGCTATCTTTCCTAACTCCTGCAAAGGTAAGCCAGGCTGCAAAGTACTGTTTGCTGATTTGTTGTTAGAGAAAAACACACCATGGCCGGGATTGGTTCGAGCGAACAGGGCCAAACTTCTATTTATATCATTCAAGATAACCAGAGTTGAATTTCATTTTGGATGTGAATATGAACCACATTGTTACATCTACCTTTTTAATGATATGGCTGACAGTTCTGCGATCCTATTTTGCCATATTCTACACATTATTTCACAGTAGCGTATTCCATACATACTTATGTTTTTTTTTCTGTGTCTTTTCCTATTGCCTCTTTCTTGAGGTATGACTATACTCACCATTGCTTCTGCAGATAGAGAACGGCTCTAGGTTGGCACTTGTGTGTCATTTTAAAGATAATGGGGGATGCAATAATTCCTGGGCAACAGTCAACTTCAGTTTTCTTGAGGTCTGTTTATTTTTTTTGGTTACTTAGAGAATTCTTGTCATCTTAGCAAGGGATATGTTTAATGCTTTGCACATTGTCATCATTGGATAATGGATCATGACTCATTCAGTCCTCTGGAATGGATGTTGATCCTTCCCTGTTTTGTCTGACACACCATGTTTACACATCCTCCAGGCACTTAACATTTGATGATAATATTTCACATGATCAAAATGTGGTTTCTATTTGCTTACTCAAGGAAGGGGTATTTTCAACTATTCCAATCAGCATTTCTCTCCATGAGTCTGGTATCTTTGCATGGAGAACCCGCATGTCACCAGTCAAAGGTATTTATGTCAGAGAATATTCATTCATAGAAATTTGAGTAGTTTTAGATTTTTTGGATATATGTTTCCAAAGTTATGTTTTTGTTCTGAGTCTGCTTGCTTTAAAGTAACTTTTGGTTCGAACTATTTCCATTAACTCTGTAGACTCGAGAACCTTTTCTGGACCGTTTATTGTGGTCAAGGTGTCCCAAAATTCTGAGGTAGGGAAAGCAAATGCTTTTGTACTTTTCCTCACATAATGATTATTGTATGCTAATTTTGTCTTCTCATAATGCTAAGTAAATGCAGGAAGGCTTATCTCTTTCAGTTCAACCTTTGTTGAGGATCCATAATAAGAGTGACTTTCCTCTTGAACTTCGGTTTCAGAGGCCTAACAAAGGTAGTGAAGAGGCTGCATTTGTCACAGTTGGAAGTGGAGATATGGTTGATGAATCTACTGGAGTATCTGACGCCATGGATTTGTCTGGTGGACCTAAAAAGAGCATTGATGTCTCTAGCTCTTGGCAAGTATCTATACATTAGCTTGGCATGATGATTCCCATTTTGCATGACTTAAATAGCTCTTATTAGCTGCTAAGTCACTGCATGATGATTGATGTGGAAACTATTAGAGAAAAACGGATAGGAAAGGCCCTCCATAGGGACCACACTTTACATGAACTTTACTTAGTTCCCTTTGGGTATTAGCTTCACTATTTAGTGTATATTCAAACATCATATCTTCTCAACCTTCTAAATATGGCAACTTTAATTCTGCATACCATTCTTTGGCATACTGCTTGCGGTTATTCCACAGACTCTTCTATGTAGTTGTGCAGAAAAGTTTCCATGTCGATGCCTTCATGTGGGTTTTCTCGAACCACGTTGGATAGCTGTGTCATTTCATTAAAGAAGAAGAAATAAGTACAAACGGGAGGTTAGGGATTAAATCTTATCTCTGCTACAAGGCAGCCCACCCACCCACATCTTAGGGTAAAGAGCTAAAAACACTGCGCCACACCTTTCAGCCTGTTTGTCATAGCTGGAAACAAACAGACCAACTGTTGGGGTGGCTTTTGAAAAAGATGTCTTTTGAGAAATCAAAACATGAGAGGGAGCTTTTCTGGCTCTGGTGTTCTGAGAGGCTTAAAAACATATTACACAAAAGTCGGTAGATTATTACAAAAGTCAATAGCAAAGCCGAAGGCCAGAAGCCAAAAGGAAAGAAAACTGTAGCTTTTGGGCCAAAAGCTCAAGTGTCTGCAGCTCAAACAACAGACCCTGGGTATAGCGATCAACTCGCTAACTTACAACTAGATTGCAGGTGTAAAGTAAGCGTCGCCCAGAAAGCAAATCCTGGAGTGCTGCAGCCCCAGCCAAAATACCAAGAGCCCTCTCATTGGCATACTTCTTGCAGTCATTCTTGTGTTTTCAGGAGAGTGCCTTCATGGTAGAATTATTAGGCAGTACTTACCTGGTATCTTTGCCGCCCAATTACACTTGAACACTTGTGCAGTCTAACAGATGCAAGTTTACTTGCATTAAGGTTTCTCACAAACTGTAAATTTCATGTGTATCATAGCAAGTGAATATATATATTTTTCTATGTATGCAGTGCTGCACTGTGACACGTACCAAAAGAATGTGAGGGAGATCTGGCCGATATATATATATATATATATATATATATATGAGGAGTACATACTTACAAACAGGAATTAACTATGCAGTGCTACTGTTGTCAATTAAGAGCAGTAGTGCTCTAATATTCAAATATCAATAAAAATGCAATCCCCGATTATAAACTAGGTTAATATTATGTAAGCCCCATATACAATGTGTTGTTCATGCCACTTCTTGTGTTTGCAACTATTAAGCATCCAGGTGCATAGAGACTAAAATGTCAATTATTCAGGTTAGGTAGTAGTTATTATACTACACACTTATCGTGACAGCTGTACAATCCATTTCAGGAAATTTTATGTGTTTCATCGGAGGTAGACCTATTGATGTTCAGAACATTCACGAAAATATTGGCCAGCTAGCTTTAGTGAAGTGGTCAGAGGACATCACCGTGACCATCCGAATATCTGGGGTTATAGAAAAGCTTAACTATAACCTGAGGAGCCTTCAATGTTGATTCCATGAGGTAACTTCTTTTCCAGCTCTCTAAGGTGCCTGTTTTCCAATGGTCATCATGTTACGAGATCTTCGTGATTTCACTTATTCTTGGTAGAAGATGTGCCTGTGCAGCCCTACGAAGATGGAATTCGCGTTTCTGAAAGAAGTGCACCAGTTGCTACAGTTTCCAGAAGAGAATTTTTCATATGTCCAACTGTACAAGTGTATAATTTCTTGCAAACAGACATACATGTGGTTTTGACGAGATTGCGACAGGGTAAAGCTCTTATCCTTGAGTATTTGTTTTGAAAGAAGTGGACTGTTCCTATCTGAAGGGAAGAAAAGAACAGAAGGATATGGTGTTTGCTGTTGGATTTTATATATATAATACAGGAAATGTCATAGAAGATGGCTTTGGCCGGTATTGGCAAACGCGAGAGCAACGATCTAAGTGGTTTCAAGTGCGTGTGACTGCCATGTTCCTTTGACTATTTAATTTTCTCAATCACACTGGTTTCCGAAATGGTTCCAAAGTCTAAGACAGTTAATAGTAGTGACTGGGTTAAGCGAATGCAAAAAGCACACAAGTAAAGCTCAGTTTCTTGACATGCAATTGGAATTTGTTTCCTGGGGAAGTTTCATTCTTCTTTAAAGATTACTTCGATCAGGACAAAGGGCCTAGTTGGAGGGTAGGAATGGCTATTTTGATGTTAGCTGCTTAATTTCCCATTGATATCTGATGGAACCACAAGCCTTTACGAATTAGAAAGTTTGAAGACTTCAGATGATCTACCTGATAGTCAGTCTCTTGATTGTGCAGGTTGCTGTATTCACAAGATACACATTACTTACATATACCAGTGACTACACTTGCTACAGTGCACAGCTTCACATCAAAAACCCACTACCTAGTGTATGTAAATTTGGGTTCTACGTTCTTGGCAATAAAATAAAATAGTACTATATAAAGCAACCTTACATGGTTGCATCCATGGAAATATAATAGGGAAATGCTTGCAGGTTGGAATCTGGAATGAACAGTACCAATCTTCCTCCCAACATGTTTGTATTTTGCCCTCAATGTCAATGAGCTCCTGGTTTCTATCAGCTATGCAGTCACCTTTCGCTTTGTTCTCTGCTGATTGAAAAATGGTTCTTGATTCGACACAGCGAGGCTAACCAGGTGTCACAAGAATTTCATTCCAGTCACCATTTCTTTGTACCGTAGAGTTTGCTTTTGCAGAAACTGTCAATCTGGACTATGGATTTAGTTTCGTGAGCTTGAGCCTGAGGCTGGTTTGCTCTAGCCCTAGCCTAGCCTGGCCCCTAGCCCAATAATAGACTTGCCTGATCATAACACAACTATTTCAGTACTATATACAACAATGCTTGGCCCCAGTGTCCACCTGATCGCGCTCACGATCATATGGTTGGTGATGGTTCCCTGTAAGAAGGTTCTTCATGACGAGCGATGTGCATGCGATCTGTTCAGTAACTACAACTTACAAGCACACATTTTCTTATCTTTTTGGTCTTACTCAAGGTGAGGACTATTTTGAATTCATATCTGTTCTACAAACGTCCGTTTATTCCGTTTGCATGCTCCGTCGCGCGCTGCAATCTGCTTACCAGTGTCCGTTCTAACGAGCCATTTATCATGTTTAATCTTACCGTTTGAGTCCGTTTAAATGGCTGTTTTGCGCTCAGGGCCAAACAGCTAAGCTTGATAGGTACGTTTGAAGATCCGTTTAAGCGTTTAGGCTAGCACTTTGTTTATTGTGAAACATTCTTCATTGGCTAAAGATAATTTTGATTGTGATGACTCTAGAATATAAAAGTCAGGAAGGTGGTTCCATTTTTCTTTATTTGTTATATATATTTGGTGTTACACCTTGTAAATGTAAATGCAAATCAGTATGTGCTTCCTGGCACTGAGTTCTCAAAACATGTTTATAACTATGTAACTTATTATACATGGCAGGTCAAAAGCAGAGTACTGAATAAGACTACATAGTGAAAAAGGATCAGAAGTTATTATTGATTTGGAAGCACTGTCAGGCTTCACTGAATTTTTTTCTTGAAATCCAAGATAATATATTGCCCCATCGTATGGCTGCTTTTTTGGAGTGTCTTTGCAACCTGTTCTTTTATAACTTTCCTGTGCCATCACAAATAGTACTAATAGTTCCAAGATATGTTGTTTCAAATGAGTCTGATGCTGCAATTGCTGTTCGTCAATGTTTTTATTGAGGTGCGTCACCTATGCTGTAACATGTTTTTGTTGAGATCAATCAAGATAATATGTTTATAGTTGCCCTCATCTGATACTAATGGTTTTGGTTACCAATTATGTAGCACGACATTGATGGATTGACAGTTGAAGCTAAACAGCGGGCTACCTTACAGACATGGAAACCTGGGAAAAAGCGAGAAGTAAATTACTTTGATTTATTTGTTAAGAAGCACAGAAATGTTTTTTTGAGGATTCTCACATTTTTTTATCCAGTTCTGCCCAAAAAGAACCTGGATACAGTTGGTCTGGACCAATCTGTGTTTCATCAATTGGTCGCTTTTTTTCTTGAAATTTAGAAGATCAGAAGGAATGGTGGCAGATGGTATTAAAAAGAGACCCTTTGAATGCTGGGAAGCTGAAACTGTTTGCTTCTGTTGATGTTGTTCAAGAGACAACCTCTTTTTGTCTTACACTTCACCAAACCACCAAAGGTTGCACTCCCATATCGAATAGAAAAATTACTTGAGTGAATCATCTATCATGTATTTCCAGAAGGTGCAGATCCTTTTTTTCTTAGCTCTTTTATTCTATTATATCAGGGGATCAATCATTTTTAATGATATTACTGATACATATATTAATTTTGTTCTAGGATTCAGTTGATTCAGATGTATTACGCCCTCAAGAGTCAGAACAATATGCTTGGGATGATTTAAGTTCACCTCGCAAAACTGGTTGTCCGCATTGTTGGCAAGTTCTTAACTCCTAATAACATATAGTTACTTATTCTGTTGAATAGTGTGGTCTGTTGGTGGTTGTTACTAATTACAAAACCAATGAAACTGGAAAGCATAAAAGAAACATCATTAATTTTTCAATATTATATTGTTATACATGTCTCTAACTTAGACATTTACTATTTCCTTTATCATCAAGTCGATTTTCGATTTTTTAAAAATGATTTCGATTTGTTTGTTAGGCAGGATGTGGTTTATTTTCTGGATGTTGCTTTTGTTAGCTTGAATGGTTTGTATAATGTGCAATTCGATCCCTTGCAGTACCCCAAATCAGGAAGATATACAATCATGTTTATATACATATGAAGAAAAACAACCCACTCTAGAGTCTAGGCAATAACTACACCCTCTATTCCAAATTATAAGACATTTTTGGCTTTTTCTATATACAATAATTTTTTGTCTAGGCACTTAGATATATTGTTGAAGTAACTCATCTTGAAAAGCTAAAACTGTCTTGTAATTTGGAACGGAGGGAGTACACTGAGGGGTAATTGAAATATAAGTGGGTAGTTCACACATGAGCTCAAACTACCCCTAACACTATTTAAAAATTTTTAAACTAATATAAAAATAAAACTAAATTGGCTACATGCCCACATCAGTGGTTTGCACCACACTGATTCAGTTGCAGTGTGTATACTTAGGAAAGTATTTTTGGTGAGATTCCTCCTGGTTATTCACATGACCGCTTTGCTCTTCTTTCCTGTCCCTGTCTAACACATTAGTGCTTTTTAATCTTTGTTATGGTTCTTTAATCATAGTATTTTAACAAGTAACACTATGATTGATCTTCTCCAGATACACCTGCATTGCGTGAAATTAAAAATAGATAAAAATCACTCCCATGGAAGCCATTTTTTTAAAGATGCGCCAAAAATAGCAGGCTTAATCTGGATTTCTCATTCAGTGATGGACTCAATTTAAGAAAAACAAAGATTTGATGAATCATTTGGATTGAGAGTTTTTCAAAAATTGGCTATGAAGTGTATGCAGATGGTTTTAGCAAGAGTTTTTACGAATATGTGAACATGACGATAATCCCAAATTTGAGAAAAATTCAACGGCCAATAGCAAATGTACAGTTCAGAATTTCTTATGTGTGTATTCATCATCTTCTTGACAAGGGCCAGGTTTGTTCCCTTTTGACTTCCACTCCAGTCTAAGCATGAAACCTCATGTGAATTGTGCCAGTAATCTTATTCATACTCTGCAAGTCGCAAACTCAGTCTCAAATATCCTTTTCTTTTCATGTTCACCTTGTTGGAAAGAATGCTGGAAAATGTCCAGTGTGCCATCTACAATCTTAACATCAAGACTTCAGCATGTTTTGTGATTCAGTTGTCACAAATAGATTCTAAAGCACGTATCTGCTGCAATTCATGTAAGTATTGGTCCCTCTGCGAATTTTACATCCAATGCAAAATGCATGCAACTACCTATTGGCTGGAACAAGTTTGCAGTTTTGAACCTGGATTTACTGCGCATCAAGTGCGGCTCTTGCAGTCTCACGTGAAGTGAATGGTCAGTACCTGCTGCCAGGCATGCCCACCACCACAGAGGCTGCATTTATTAGGAACTGCTACTGTGCTTTATTTAATTTGCATGCATTAGCAATTATCTACATGTTCAAACTTGGCTTGTACATGCAGTGAAATGTTTTCTCTGTTGTTCCATTACAATGCAAGAGCAATTTTAAAAGTTAGTCTGTAAAATAAAATAAAAGATTTTTGAAAAACAACTGCACGGTCATTGAATGTGGATGAAAAATGGGAAGAAGGGGCTCTCACTTTGGCCAATTCTTAGGAGGAATAAGCCTTTGTGGATGCTACTCTCGATGAAAATATTCTTCGTATGGTCTTTTGTACTGAATTCAACCCACTCCAGTGTCAAACAAATACAGTATTGTTCCATCATTCTACAGGTAACATAAATGGCATGCTTGCTCCTTGCTAACATGTACTACAATATCTATGTTCTTGGGCTTGCTGGTTTGGTCATTGTTAACTAGTGCAATATCGCAACTCTAATAAAGATATGATGCCACAGCCTGTCGATCTTAAGATTGATGAGGAAACGTTAATGAAGCTAGTACCATTTTTGGAGAGCATCCCTTGCACCTTCAGGCACGGCGAGTACACAATTTTATTTCAGACATTTTTGAAGTACATCCAATTAAGGTTCCTTGCTCTCCTTTTTGTTTCACATCTGTAATTATTTCAGTAATGTTAATTTTTGAAATACTGATTGGTTTTTTTATTATTATGAAATGCAATGGTCTACAGATCATAGCAAGCTTTTCGACCTGGTGGCCGACGCACAGCGTATAGTTCTGCTCAAGAGGCTCTGAGAGCACTACTTCATAGTGTTATAAAGGTATGTTTTTAAATGCATATTTCATCTGTTGTTAAAGTGGACACATATTTTTATCATAGAATGACCTCTTTTCGTTACTTTTACATCACAGTTTCATCTCTTACCTCTTCATTTTTCAGGTGCCTGAAGTTAGCAACTCAGTTGTGGAGCTCAATGGGGTTCTCCTAAATCATGCTTTAGTTACATTTCGTGAGCTACTTCTGAAATGCGCTCAGCATTATTCATGGTATGGTACATCTTTTCCCATTTATTACATTGTGATCTGGTGAATCTTGATATCCCAAATTAATGAATGACATTTGAGTAATTGATAGGTATGTATTGAGGGCAGTCTATGTAACAAAGGGAAGCTCGTTGCTTTCCTCCATCTTTTTGCCTCAATTTTTTTGATGACTCTGCTTCATCTGTTCTTGATGTTTTCTTCGACCCTTCTGATGGATCGCTCAACGTCCCTGGGCTTACCATAGGTAATCAATAAAAAGAATTTTCAGATATTTGTTGGACTGCTCCATGGTCATTTACTGTTGGAAAATTACTGGATTGGAGCTCTGGCCCTTTTTGAAAAATGGTACAGCAGGGGAAGCCCCGACTGTAAGCTTTTATATTAATAAAAAAGAAGCTGTGCAGGCAACTAGAAACCTAAGAGAGGCAAAGAAACTAGTATGGAAGATGCTCACTATGATAATTGAACAATAATCAATAGTGTGTTTATTGATGCTGTGTTATTTGAATGACTGTATTATGCTTTTTGCATAATGGGTTATCAGATTGCATTTAAAAAAATATGGACTGTTTTTTCCTCAGTTAGATCTGAACCGTTTGCTTTTACTTATTTTTTGGACTCTGCAGGCATGTTCAAATTTATAAGCAAGAACATGAAGTCGGGTGGGTTTTCTGGAACAAAACGGTACCTTGGTGATCTTGGGAAAAACTGTGAGCTTCCAAAAACTTACTATCACCATTTTTCTTCAAAGGGGTCAATGTAATGTTGGGTCTTCTGTAGGTTAAAACTGCAAGTTCGAACGCTCTCTTTGCTGCCGTCACAGAAATTTTCAGATAGTGTTGTGAGAGGAGCAGAAACAAATGGTTTGAATGGCATGGTATTACTCCTTTTTCTACATGATGAACTCATGCCACTTTTTCCTTTTTTGTTTCCTTATTAAAACACACACATGCAATTAGACTAGGTGAATTGACTTTCCTCGCTGAAGCATTTTTCCTCTTCTGTACATAGGTTACTGGTTTCCACCAAGGAATTTTTGAGGTTGGCGATGGAGCCATCTGTCTTAGGACAGGCTATAATGGAGGGAGGTCCTGACAGAAAGATCAAACTCGATCATAGCCCTGGACTTGACGAGGTTCTCCCTATCTTTTGCTAACGTCGAAATCTTTTTAGAATGATGTTACCACTTTTAATCTATAACATGTCCTGTGCTATTGTTCAGCTATACATTGAAGGGTACATACAGGCTATGTTGGATGTCATGTATAAGCAAGAATACCTCCGTGTCAGGGTAATTGATGATCAGGTAATTTCGTCGTATCAATTTGCTTTCTGTGACCTGCATGTTTTTCACCTAGAACTTCTTGTTTCTTTTACTATAGTTGTTCGCTGAACAATCTGATAGTACACTCTTCCAGGTTATCCTAAAAGAATCTACCACCAAATAGTGCTCTGATAAATGAAATCGTGGACAATGTAAAAAGCTTTCTTGTGAGCAAGGCACTTTTGAAAGGAGATTCTTCCACAGTTCGACCGTTGCGCCATCTGCGAAATGAACCTGTAAGTTCTGTTTTTCACATTGATGCCATATGCCGGTACTTTTTCCTGTCGTGAGAGTAATCGACCTTATAACTGCCTGAAGGAATGGAGGATTGCCCCCACGGTGCTCACCCTGTGCGAGCACCTTTTTTGTGAGCTTTGCTGTGCGCGTGCTGCACCGGGGAAGCTAGCAAGGCCATCTCTGGAGTCATGTCGAGAGTGAAGAAACCAATTGT